>JAUMJJ010000747.1:0-135000 GCA_033556795.1 Tapera naevia | reverse complement strand
ATCTCCCCTCTTGTTTCTCCAGGTTGAAAAGCTCCAGACAGTAACGTTTTACTTCCTGCTGACCCTGGTAGGTCCCTCGAGCGCGTTTCTCCCCTCTGATGTCCAGCGCAAGGGCTGGCGCCGAGCTCGGTGCTCATTTCTCTCCTGCAACTTCTTCCCCCAGGAGTGGAAAAACTCTTTTGTAACCTGGGACCCACGGGATTTCTGTAACATCTCCCACCTTGTTCTGCCCATGGAGACGTTTTGGTCTCCCCACATCTTAATTTTAGAGACGTAAGTTCCCCTTTCATTTGTATTCACTGGCTCAATGGAAGCACAATGGGTGAAAATCGTTGGTGTCACTGTAGGAAATGGGATAAACTCCTACATTAACAGCTGCTCCCATGAGCTGTCTGCAATCAAACAGCTCATTATTTAGGTTAGTGGTGACTGCAGCAGATACAAAGCACCTCGGGGCTCTGTAATGCTGTAACATCCCCAGAAATGTCCCACCTGAGCTGCAGATGGAGCTGGGGAAGCAGCAGAGATCGCTGACGGAATAGAGCGAAGCAGCTTGGTGACCCTTGGCAGCTCCCTGTGGGACAGAGGATCGCTCCCGGGGGTCCGACAGCGGGACGGGCACTGCTGCTTGCACCTCGGCTCCGGGGGAGGAAGGGGAGCAGCCCCACAGCACAGCCCCTGCCCCGGGAGGGAGAGGGAAGCCAAGGGGGCAGAGGAAGGAATTTCCTTGGGAGGTACAGTGGTAAATCCCTGCTGCGCTGGGCGTGAGTGCAGCTACTGCAAACCTCAGCCCGGAGGCACTCAAAGCCCATCCTCAAGCCCCAGGTTTCCTCCCCTGGCTGCTGCACCCCAAGGCTGGGTAAAGGGGCATCGCTCTGGGGGGGGCTCTGTGCACAGCCCCAGCGTTTGCAGGACTGAGGAGCACTGCAGCACCCCCGAGCTCAGTCACTCTTTGGCTTTGTCTCCTGCAGAGTGAACAGACAAAACTCAATCTTCGATTACGTGACCCTCTTGCACAACGGCAGCTTCATGTCCACCCAGCCCTTCCAGGTCACCCTAACGTGCAGCCTGATGATCCTCAAGTTTCCCTTTGACACCCAGAGGTGCAACGTCAGCATAGCTTCATTCCTCCACCCAGGTACCTCCATTCCCCCACCACTGCCATTCTGGTTTGGCTTCCCAGCAGCATCTATGGAAGCATCAGGATGTTCCGTGGCAAAACATCACCCAGGACCAGTCTCTATAAACCAAGAGAGTAATGGGCTTCTTGCAGCAAGGCTGCAGGATTGGTCTTTAAATGATCCTTACCTGAAAGCCATGGAAATGAGGGGAAACAACAGACAGTTTCAGGGATCCAAAGCAAAGGCAGAGTTTATCCCAAAAGGGAAGGGTTGAGAAATAAGCAGAGGTGACAGGACACCCTCCAGCTCCCACCACAAAGGACAACTGTCCTACTTCACCAGAGATCTCCCCTCGGATCCAGCCAAGGCTCCTCACCTCAGTCCTTTTTAATTTCTCTGTGATGGGCTGAGAGACCCCAGCAGAGCAGAGCTGCTCCCCACTGCACAGCCCTGGCTGGGGGGCAGAGGGAGGAGAAGCAGCTGAGCTCTAACACCCAACTTCTCTCCTCCTCCTGCCCATGCAGTAACAGAACTCATCATGAAGACGAAACGGACTCGCGCTGAGATGATGAGAGACAGCCAGAGCTATTTCCTGACTGATGGAGAATGGAAGTTCACCAACCTGAGCATCATCGAATACATCGAACAGCTGGACAAAGGAGATTTCTCCGTGGTCACCTACGTGGTACGGCGAGTCCTTTCGCACCACGTTGCTCTGATTGGCCACCAAAAAGAAGATAAAGAAGAAACAAGATAATTATCTGCATTAGGGAACAGGAATTTGCCCAACACAGTCATCTCCTCACCTCAGTTCTGTCCCTCCTCTTCACCAGGTCTCCATGGAGCGGCGACCCACCCTGTACATCTTGAACCTGATCCTCCCAACGTGTGCCCTGTACCTGCTGGACATGGCTGTGCTCTTTGGACCCAGCTCTCTCGAGGAGAAAATCAGTTTCCAGATTGCCATCATCCTGGGCAGCTCCATGTTAGCTGTGATCCTCAACAACATCCTCCCCACCTCCTCCAACAAACCACCCATAATAGGTATCTGTCCTTATTAAAAACTGTCTGGTTTTTCCACAGGTACCAACTCCACAGGAGGGCTTTTGGTGTTCATGGACACGAAGTCAGGAACAGCTGAGGGTTCTCAGCTCGCTCGAGTTAGAAATGTCCCCCCTTCCCCCCCAGACAGGGTTATAAATTCAAGAAAACTCTGCCAATTAAAGGCTTTCTTTGGTTTCTCGTGTCCCGCAGTGGTGTTCTTCCTCGGCACCTTCCTGCTCATGATCATGGCTGTGTTGGACACCTTCTTCCTGCTGCACCAGCAGCACAAGTCCCTGCGCTTGGACAAGATTCCCAGAAGCTTCCAGCAAGGTAAAACAACCCCTGACCTCCTCCAGGAGCAGGTTTGGTGGGGTTTCCTGCGGGTCTGTTTGAGCCAGGGTGGGTCACCCCCAGCCCCTCCCCTGGCAGCCGTTTGCTCCTCACAGACGTGCGCGAGGAGCTGGTGCTGAGAGCCAGGGGCCACCAGAGCCCGGGACACCTGGCCAAGGTGGGCGCCCAGAGGCTCGGCCCCGCCAAGATGACCCCGGGGAAGGAGCAGCCAGAAAGGCCCCGCTGGGAACCAGAGCAGGACCTGTTCCTGGCGGTGCTGGAGAAGGTGCTTCTCTACAGCCACCTCCTCCTCTCCCTCTTCTTCTTCACCATTATCTCGATCAAATGGAGCTCCTAGAGCCCAGCTCGGCGCTGGCTCCGTCCCTCCCCACTGCAGTGCTTCTCCCCCCACTGGTGTTTCCCCTTCCCACACTCACAGAGCCTAAACATAAAAAGGAAAACCAGCCCCCAGGGCAGGTGGGGTCAGTGCTTGGTGCTCCAGTCCACGAGAACCAGGGGTGTTCTTAAAGCATCCTGAGGGCCAGCAAGGGGTTTGAATAAAACAGTGAAATTGGGGATTCCTTCAGCCTATCCATCTGTAATTCTTAACCATGAACACAATCAACAAAACAAGGGGTTAATGCCCTTCTCTAAGGATAATGTTCCACTTTGGGGAAGGGTGTTTAAGAATTCCACCTCAGATAATTAAATACAACAATCCAAGTCTGGTGTGTTGGAACCATTGTTCCTGTGGGTTTCAGTAAGGTCTGCATCATTCAGACACCAGGACAGAGGGAACAACAGGATCACCAGGATCAGAGGGGCGATACTGGGGATGTTTTAAAAACATAACTCAGTGTCTTTTTACTCCACCTCAACACACCTGTGCTCCTCCTGCAATTGGCTGCACCTAAACCACCACAGCCAACCCAGAAAAACACCCTCTGCCTGCAGAGCTACTGAGACAGCTCCCTCTGCACTGCGTATCCTGCTGAACACACCCACACCTCAAAGAGCTTTACAGAACATTCCCTGCACACAGAGGATCAGACGTTTTATTTTCATTACAGAAGATCCAACAGGACTCCATTTATCCACAGGTCTAGCTGGGATCTTGGCCCTTGCTACAAAAACAAAGGCAGAAAGGACAAAATCCAGGAAAACCAGGCTGTTTTCGAGTTACCGATTTGTTCTCAAAACCTTGCACCCCCCTGCCCAAGACCAAAGCCCCAGGCAGGAGGGAGAGCACTTGATTTCAGGGCCCGTGGAGCCTGGAGCCGCTGCACAATCTGCTCCCAGCAGCTCACAGATCGGCGATGGGTTTGTGGGGCCAGTACGGGTACTTCTCCTTGTCCAGCTTGGTCTCGGGGAAGGCATCGTGCAGGTCGTCCAAGGTCATCTGCTCGAAGGGAATCATGTTCCTGAGTTTCTGAAGCTGCAAGTGGGAGCAGAGACAGACACCTTGTAAGTCACTCGTCAGCAAGACAGATAAGAACACGGCGTGTGCCAGGCTGGGAGAAGGAGGACACTCAGCAGGCAGAGCCCGGGCCTACCTGCTGCTCGTACTGGGCGATCCGAGCCTTGGAAGCCTGCACGTACTCCACAGTGCTCTTCGCCTGCAGCACAGCAGAGCACAGGGTGAATATGGGCACAATAAAGACCTCAGAGCAGCCTCCCAGAACTGAAAGGGGCTCCAGGAAAACTGGGGAGGGGCTCCTGATCAGGAAGTGTAGGGATAGGATGAGGGGAATGGTTTTCAGCTGAAAGAGGGGAGATTGAGCTGAGATCTTAGGCAGAAATGTTTTGCTGTGAGGGTGAGGAGGCCCTGGCCCAGGTTTCCCAGAGCAGTGGTGGCTGCCCCATCCCTGGAGGTGTTCCAGGACAGTCTGGATGGGGCTTTGAGCCCCCTGATCCAGCGGGAAGTGTCCAGGGGGTGGAACTGGATGGGCTTTGAGGTTCCTTCCAACCCAACCCATTCTGTGATTCCATGACTCCATGACCTAGAGGAAACCCACAATGTGAGCTGGCATTAAAATCCACCATCATTACATGGGGTAAGTGGACAGAATGTTGATCCAACCCCAGCCAGCCAAACCCTTCCGTGTGCAACCACTGGCTTAGCCAAAAGCCAGAGACCTGTGTGAAGACCAGAGCTCTGCAGATGCACACAAGGAACAACCCTTCCCTCCCACCCCTTCCCCATCCCCTCAGAGGTCAGAGACAACGCTGGCACTTGGGAGCAGCTTTAACACTCACAGCTTCCTGCTCCTGGGCATCAATTTTGGCAGTTTGTGTGTCCACTGGCTCAGGAACCTTCAGCGCACTGAACTGCGAGTGGGAAGAAAAATGTTTTCATAGACTTTGACTGAAATAATTCTTTACACCAAGGCTGTTTTCCCTGGCAGCAGGGGAGCATTCCCAGGGAAACCCACAGCGAGCAAAACCCAGCTGAGAAAGAGACTCACCTTCTTCTGGAACTCGTCCACCATGCCAGCTTTGGCAACCACAGCCTTGTAGTGGGCCCAGTCGATGGCCGGGGGCTTCTCTGGCAGAGCTGCCAGCCTGGAGAGGGAGCACATGGTGAGGGGAAACCGTGCACAGTGCCCTTCCCTGCCACGGGCAGGGACACCTCCCACTGGATCAGGGGGCTCAAAGCCCATCTAACCTGGCCTTGAACACCTCCAGGGATGGGGCAGCCACCACTGCTCTGGGCAACCTGGGCCAGGGCCTCCCCACCCTTACAGCAAAATATTTCCTCCTAAGATCTCATCTCAATCTCCCCTCTTTTAGCCCAAAAATGTTCCCCCCTATTCTTTCCTTGCACTCCCTGATCAAGAGCCCCTCCCCAGCTTTCCTGGAGCCCCTTTCAGTACTGTGAAGCTGTTCTAAGATCTCCCTGAGCCTTCTCTTCTCCAGGCTGAACAACTCCAGCTCTCAGCCTGTCCTCATACAGGGAGTGCTCCAGCCCTCGGATCACCTCCGTGGCCTCCGACACTCACCGGGCCGAGAGCGCGTCGCTGCGGGTCTTGAGGGCGTTGAACATGGCCCTCTGGCTGGGGGGGACCCTCTCGGCGAAGGCCACCCAGTCAATGGCCTTGATGGCAGCTCTGCGCCCCGCCATGCTTCCCGGCTGAAAGACAGCGGGGTCAGCGTGGGAGTGGGGAGACTGGGAATGGGGGGGCAGCTGGGAACGTGAGAAGGGAGGAAAGAGACCGGGAACCAGCGGGGAGAGAGGGAGAAAGAGACCATGAATTGGGAGTGGGGGGAAGACCAGGAATGAGGGGAAGTGGGAGAAGACACCAGAAATGCAGAAGGCGGGGGATTACAGTCAGGGTGAAGGAAGCCAGGAACAGGGGAGGGAGATTGGAACCGGGAAACAGAGAGGAGACCAAAAGCAGTGGGGATGAGGGAGTTGAAGACAGAACGGAGAGAGCCAGGGGTTGGCAGGGAGACTGGGAACGGGGGCAGAAGAGTGGGAAGAGACAGGAAACGGGGAAAGAGGGGAGGAAGAGACCGGGAACGGGGAACAAGGTGGGGTGGAGGGGAGGCGAGGAGAGACCGGGAACGGGAGAGAGTCGAGGCATGATGAAGCGCTGGGGGAGGAGAAAGTCGGTACAGGGGGGCCACCGTGAACGAGGCGGGGGGCTGGAGCCGGGGAACAGAGAGGAGGGGCGCGGGGAACCGGAGGCCGCTCCTTTGGCCCAGACTCTGCAAAGGCCCGTTCCGCTCCCTCCCTGCGCCCCCAGATTCCCGGCCCCCTCGCTCTGACTCGCTGGGGCGCGGGGGTCCCGGCCCCGCTCTCACCTTCAGTGACCGCCACCGCCGTCCCGGGCGCAGACCCCGCCTCGCCGGAAGTTCCGCCACGGTCGGCCAATCGGAGCGCGGCGTCCCCGGAAGTCCCTCCCCGGAAGCGCTCCCCGCGCAGCGCCATGGCGGAGCTGGCGGCGGCGGAGGCGCCGCCGCGGGGCCGCACGCCCAGCCCGGGGCCGCCGAGCCCCCGCGCGGCAGGGGGGGCCGGGCCCGCGCACACCCCGCAGACCCCGCCCGCCGCCTCCTCCAAGTGGGTGCGGCTGAACGTGGGCGGAACGTACTTCGTGAGCACCCGGCAGACGCTGTGCCGCGAGCCCAAGTCCTTCCTCTGCCGCCTCTGCTGCCAGGACGGGCCCGAGCTCGGCTCTGACAAGGTGAGGCGGCACCGGCACAGCGACCCCGGCACCGGTAGCCCCGACCGCCTGGTACGGGCAAGGGCAGCCCCGGTGTCCCCAGGTCCAGTAGCTCTGACGCCCCCGGTGCCACCAGAGACAGTCCCGGTGTCCCCAGCCCGGCACCCCTGAACCCTCGGGATGGGCAGGGACAGCCTCGGTGTCCCCGGTACAGGCAGGGGCAGCCCTGGTGTCCCCAGAGCCAGTCCCCCGATCCCCTGGTACGGGCAGGGACGGCCCCGATGTCCCCAGGAGCCGTTCACACACCTTTCCCAGGCAAAGGAGCCCAGGCTTCCTAAGAGAATCTCTTCATTTGTGGGTTACAAGTGAAATTATCATTTTCCTGGTACTCCTTAACCCCTGTTCCCCCTCTGCAGGACGAGACAGGGGCCTATCTCATCGACAGAGACCCCACGTACTTTGGCCCAATACTGAACTACCTCCGCCACGGGAAGCTGATCATAAACAAGGAGCTTGCGGAAGAAGGTAAGAGGGGAACGGGGGAAGAACTGCAAACACTGACTGGCAGCCCTCACTGGAAACCAGCCTGGGTTCCCCAGGGCAATGTGTGCAGCACAGCCTGGCTTGGGCTGACGGTTGGGCTGATGATCTTACAGGTCTTTGCCAGCCTCGGTGATTCCGTGATATTCCCAGGGAAAGGGGGATGATCCTTCTTAGAGAGCCTCTAAGTCAGAAAAGGAGGGGACAGAAAAAGAGGTCATTTTGCAGCAGCCCAGATCACAAGATTAGGCACAACCTGTTTGGCTTTGGGGATTCTATTCCGTCTGGGCTGGATTCAGGGTCCGAAGCAGCTGTTTCACCCCTGCAGCACAATCATCTTCACTGTGCCCTTACAAAGTTACAGAATCTGTCTCTGCTGCTGCTTCCTTTCCAGGGGTACTGGAAGAAGCTGAGTTTTACAACATTGCATCCCTCGTGCGGCTGGTGAAGGAGCGGATTCGGGACAACGAGAACAGAACCTCTCAAGTGAGGGCCAGGAGCATCTGCATTACAAAATCAGTTGTTTCCTGCACACAGCCCCAGGACGAGGGGGCTGCAGACACTTCCAGTACCACCTCTTGGGTTTAGCAGTCATCTAACTGGGGAATAAGTGCTGTTGGGTGGATCCAGGGCGTAGGGAGGATGGAGGCTCCATTACAGATAGCACAGACCACGAGTTGTCTTGTCAGGATTGTAGGGAAAGGCCATGGATAGCTGAACAAGAGGGGCCAGGAGCAAGAATGAGTGGTTGTAAATCAAAACCATTCAGCTTGGTAGGTAAAGAACAGTTCAAACTCCTCCTTCCATTTTCTGCCCCTCATATCCATCTCTCCAGCAGCTTTCCCGTGCCTGCTCAGCTGATGTTAACACACCCAGTAGGTTCAATGGCAGAAGAAAAACATTTCCAAAAAGCAGTAAGTGGCTTTGAAAGCCAGAGGAGTTTTGCTTGCACTGGCTCTGGGACACTTGGAAGGCTTTGAAGGGAAGCCTGGAAGCCATTTGGACCTGGTTTAGAATCTGCCAGGTGGGCACAAGGGTGAAACCTCGGAGAGCTGGTGGGGCTTGGACTGTCCCAAGTGACGAGAGGACAGAGCAGGGGAGGCTTAGTCATCTCCTGGCCTGGTACTTGTACAACAGCTCCTCAGCTGATGCTTGTTTGTGTTCTGCCTGCCTCAGGGACCCGTGAAGCACGTGTACAGGGTCCTGCAGTGCCAAGAGGAGGAGCTCACACAGATGGTGTCCACCATGTCCGACGGCTGGAAGTTTGAACAGGTACTGTTCCCCTTGGAAAGCTGTACTGGGAATGGGCAGGGTTTGCTGTTGGATTGCACTTTGCACTGCTCTTCTCTTTGGAATAAGCAGTGTGGGCTGAGCTGCAGTCCCCTGGTGTGAAACAATTGACAGGGAGAGGCAGAATTCCCTCCAGCTGCCAAGAGAGATTTTGTTTCTCTCATGGGACTTCTTGCACCCTTGTCAAACCCCAGAGCAATTCTTCCCTTCTCCTGTATCTCACCGCATGTGCCAGACCCCAGTACAAGGGTTTTATGCAGGAAAACTAGCAGAGCCATGAAAAACATCACAGCTTTCCTGGAAGCTCAAAATTATGACTGCAGCGTTTGCTAAAGAGGCACTGAGTGATACAAAAAATGTGCTTCCTGCAGGTGCCATGGATCCAGGCACTTCCCAACATCCAAAAGGCTGGTTCAGGAACCAGCAGGGCAGCCAGAAGCAGCCAGAGCTGTTGCAGCCTTGTTGTCTGGGCTCTCAGAGGAGCTTGTGGCCTTCGGCCTCTCTGCCTTGCACTGTTCAGTCCTGCTGAAGTTAAGGCTGAACAGACATTTGCTGTTTTAATCAGGAACCTGTTCTCCTGCCCACCCACAGTTCAGCAGTCTGGGAGCTGCTCTCCATCAAGAGATACTTCTTGTTGAGTAAATAGTGGTGTGAGATATCCAAGAGCCTGAACAAAGACAGGGAGCGGGGAAGGAAAGGAAAAAAGTACCTTTTTTTTTTTTTTAAGCAGGTATCTATCTTTTGTTCTCAGCACAAACATCAAAACCAGTTTAAAACTGTACTGGGGGTCAGGCAGCACGACAGCCCCCAGGCCTCCTGCAGGTGCCCCCTCCCCATCCCGATGTCACCTGCCTGGGGAGGCTCTGGTTGTGTCAGCCTCGAGGGAAAGAGGGAGCTCTTCTCCAATCCCGTGGGACGCGTCGGCCTTCCCAGATAGCACAGCTGGTGAGGTTCACGTGGCTTCCTTCAGATTGCTTGGATTTATTACCTGGAAAGCAGAACCGAGCTGTAATTGGGAAATGAGCTCTGCACTCCAGGATGCCCCTTTAATGTAACAGTGATAAACGAGACAGATGGGGCTTCTTGGCCCGAGGCCAGGCCCCTCATCGCAGCAGTAATAGAATATAATCCCATTTATAGAGCTATCAAGCTCCATCCTGACAGCACCTACGTAAGGAATGGTGCCAGTTGCCACATGTCCCTGGATAATCTGACATCTGTGTGGGAAGGAGTTGCCTTTCCCGTTTTCACACACCGGAGTCAAACGGCGAGCAGAGAGCAGCACAGCCTGGAGCAGAGCCTGCGCGTCCTGCCCCGAGTCCCAGCTCCAAAACCTGGCCTGTTCTTCCTTCTCCTGCCCTCGGCAATTGGAAAACGTTCTGTTGTGTCTGGCATGGCAGCTCCAGGCTGGGATTTCTTCCCGGTGCCACTGGAGGCTCTGGAGCTCAGTCTGTCCCTGGCACACACAGGAAAGCCTGTGGTGGCACAGGAGGTGCTTCAGGTCCGGGTCCCACGGGGCAGTCAGACCTCACAGAGCAGTTGTAGGAATAAGGCAAGAGGGAGATTTTATTGCTAATTACCTTGTCCTTCTCCTGCTGCACAGCTGATCAGCATTGGATCTTCCTATAACTACGGGAATGAAGACCAGGCAGAATTCCTCTGCGTTGTGTCCCGGGAACTCAACAACTCCACCAATGGCATCGTGAAGGAGCCCAGCGAGAAGGCGAAGGTGAGGGATTTGCTCAGGTGTATTGATCGAGTTCCCCAGGCAGAGGAAAAGCCCTTCTTACACCTGCAGGTCCATAATGTGCAGTAGCAGCTCTGTGTGCCAGCTCTCCTGCTCCCTCCTGTGTGCACGATCTGCCCCTCTTGGAAGATCTCGTGTTCACTGTAGGACAAGAGCTGAGGCTCTTTGTGTCCTTCAAATTAAGACAAAAATATTGAAGGAAAGAGACTTGAAAAGGAGGACAGCATAGCCAGGACCCTCGAGGCTGGTCACGTTTTGAGGCTGGAGGGTGTTGCAGAGAGAGATGAGGGTTTTTACCTCTTTCAGTCCATTCTTTTTGTCCCCAGAATAGCAACAAAGGTGACTTCCCTAACTCCTGGCGGGCAGCAGGGTTCTGGAGAAGGGGCTCAGTTGGCTTTAACCAGCCCAACGCTTGTTGTGGCAGCACAAACACCAGCAAACTGCTCTCACCTTCGTCCATCTTCCCTTTCTGTGCAAAACACCAGCGCTCTGAACGTGAACTTGTGCATCTGAACCTGTGCAAGGTGTTCATAGGAGCAATCTTCTCTTTCAGATTCTGCAGGAGCGAGGATCCCGGATGTGACTGAGCGTCTGCTCCGTTAGCACTGGGCAGTGCCAGAGTGCAGTGCCTGGGCCTGTCCTGCCAACGGCCAACGATTCTGGTCAGAACCAAAGGCTTCCCTCCTACCCTAGAAACCAAGGAAGGAAGAGACTCCTCCACTTGGATGGTCCTTGCCACAAGTATTTCTTCTAAGTCTCTCAGCCAGCGCCGTACGGAGTTTCTCCAGCTGTGGCTGGGCCGGGTTCCTGGCTGGAGCCCTTGGGGAGGGCCAAGGGCCCTTGTGAGGCCCCGTGTTCCCCAGCCTGGCGTCGGCAGGAGGAGCTGGGTTTGAGCTGCACCCAGAGCAGCGCAGGGACCTCGCCAGGCTCCCCCTCCTGCCCAGCCACCCCCCAAATGAGCTTGAAGAGGAGGAACAAAATAACGGCTCGACAGAAACCCACCGGACCCTTTTTCCATCTTGCTTTGTGTCTGTTCCTTTCCAGCTCCAAAGAGCTGAGGGGGCGAAGCTGTGTGTCTGTCTAACACGGGCCCCTCTGGCACCATTCCAGATGGGCTCCAGGCACCTTCCAGAGCCCAGTTCTTTGCATGTGTCAACAGAGACACCTGTGTTCCCCCAGAACAGCAGCGGAGCAAGAGCAGTATCCCCTACTCTTCTCTGCTGAGGACTGGTGACCCCTTCCCTGCCGCAGCCATACCTGAGCCTGGTGCCAAGGCACGCATTCAGGGACTTGCTGCTGCCAAGTTCAGCTTTGCCTTGCTCGTCTCCGGCAGCGCAGGCTCTGTCTCTGTCCCCCTCAGGCAGGAGGCCTGCAGGCAGCGTTTCTTTCGTACTGTAGCCAGGAGGTAGGCTTGGGTCAGCCCCCGTTTACGTGCAGTGATCGGTCTCAGCCCCTCGTGTCCCCATCTTGAATGCAGAGGGGCACAGGGAGCTGGGGAGGGGGTGAAGAGTTGCCAAACTGGTGTGGTGTTTCTTGTCCAAAGTGATGTGTCGACTCCTGTGACCTTTCTTTCTTTCTTTTTGGAATGCCTTGGGTGGATGTGCAACATGTTTGTGCCTCTCTTGAACTCTGCTCTTGGCCAAAGCGCCGTCACTGCTTCCCCTCCGTCACTCTGTGCCATCCCTGGCCGAGGGCACCTCCCTCCTAGTCTGGTAAATGGAATTTCTTAGGAATTTGCTGCATGTTTTTCCCTTTTCATCCTGGCTTTGTTCTTTGTAGCCCAAGTGTCCACACACTCGGGTCTTCTTGAGTCAAGTCCCAAACTGACATTAAACACCGAGCTCTGGAGATGCTGGAACTCACAAACATTAACTCGCTCAGAGCAGGTTTCTCGATATTGGAAAATTCCTCCCCTGGACTGAGGAGTTGGGCTCCTTCCTGGAGGGCATCAGGACCTGGGGTCTCCTCAAAGATCTGAGATGGAATCAGGCAGATTTCCCATCTCATCACTTGTTTCTGGTGGGGCCTTGCAGTAGGACATTACTGATGGTCCAACCACCACGTCAGCAAACAAGACGTGCAGCAAGGACAGAGCTGATGCCGCTGCACTCGGCCTCGTTCCCAGCCAGTCCTCTCCCACCCTGCTTTGCCAAACCTCCCCTCTGGCGGAGGCGCTGCCTCACGCCCAAGAAAGCCTGGTTAATTATCTGTGTTCGTTTAATCCTGGTAACGATGGACTGTGCCAAATGTCTTTGAGTTCACGCTTGCCATTGCGCTGGAGCTCCTGGCTCCTCTCTCCATCTGCCCTGGTTCTGACGCTCCGAGGTGGTTGTGGTGTGACAGACGGCGCGGCCGCTGGGCCTCAGGAACACCGTGACGTGTGCAGCCCCTCCTGTCGCCGTCTCCTAGCCTCGGTTGTTGTCCATCTGTGCTCACAGCTAAGAAGTTGCACGTTTGCAAGTCAGCCGCCAGCAGAGCCCCCCAGCACCCCTATCCACCGCCCTGCCCTTCCCCAGAGGAAGGGGTTTCTGGGAGCTGGTTCAGAAGCACCAAACCAAAGGCAACAGGAACGGCCGTGTCACATCGGTGGCAGCTGAGCGAGCTCAGCAATGCTGGCTGCAAGGGGAGACTTTGTCCAGTACAGCTCAAGTGAATGAAAATGGTACCTCAGTGCTCTTCTGTGTCACCAGAAATGCCACGTGGTGAAGGTCACCAGAGGGAAGAGTGATCGCTCCACCTGAGCCACCGAGAGCCTGGGAACTGCCACGACCAGCCGAGCAGGACAGAGATTTAACTCCTGTGTCCACGACACACCTTCACAGCTGCTTTGTGCTTTCCCTTCCGTGCTGCTCTCCACAGTGAGGACCTGCCTGGGCGCTGGAGACTCCCTGGGCTCAGCTGCAGGGTCTTTACCTTCACCAGGACAAGTTTATGGTAGCAAACCAGTCGCTGGCACTGGGCACTCGAGGGTGTGGGTGCAGTTTAGGACCAGGCATGCAGGTACCTTCCCGGGGAGGATTTCTCCTTTCCCAACTGTGCTGGGGTCACCTTCACCCCGACACCAAGGCTGCTCTCTGCATTTGCTGCCCTCTGTTCTCAGACAGGGCTTCTCCTCCCACTGCCTTTCACTCACTCACAGCTGTATCAAAAGTAGCGCCGAGTTAGGATGCAATTTGTCCCCTCTCAAAAGGGAGCACGTTGTGGTGAGTCGGGGTAGATCTGGGTATCAGGAGCGCTCGTGCCTCTTGGGACATTCCCACTGAAGCACTGATCCTGGCAATGGAGAGTAGGACGCTTTGGGTTTTTTTAACCTTGCCCAGTGGCCTGAATTGTTCCCTTACGGCAAGACTGGAAATGCCCTCTCGAAGTGTCTTTGTTTCTGCACATTTTTAAAAGCCAATCTCTCTCAGGGTGGCTGCGTGCACTGGGGCGGAGGGGGCGGCGGCAGGGCTGGGGCTGGAGCTCCCCTGCCCCAAGGCCAGGGGGTTTGTACAGTTTGTCCTGTGTCAGTGCCCTTTGCTACTGTCTCTCTGTTTATTAAATGTGTTTGGATAACACTTGAGATGCTGTCATTATTTTTTTTTCCAATAAAGATTCTAAAGTGGGTTTGAGGAGTTTGAGCGCTCTGCGCCCCGCGGCTCCTCTGCTCCCTCCACACACGGAAGGACACAGGAGAGCTGGGTGCCTGCTTCTGGCTCCACGTCATCTACACCAATCATTTGTCAAGAGGAGAATTTAATTGGATTTCTGAGTCCTTGGTTACTTTCAGAGGAAAAGGCAAACTGAAGCAGGTTTCTGATTCTTCTGTTGTACAAAAGAATCCAAACATCTGCATTCCAGGGGGAGGTGCCCCTGCTCATGGCAGGGGGCTGGAACTGGATGATCTTTAAGGTCCCTTCCAACCCAAACCACTCTATGATTGATCTTAAGGTCCCTTCCAACACAAACCACTCTATGATTGATCTTCCCATTTCCCCTGACAGCCACAAGCCGGTACAACATCCACACAAGCGTTAAACAAGAGAGATAAGAAAGGAACAGGATTGTTGTTGGCTTTGGTTGTACAGCCCCTACTCCACTCTGGCCCAGCTCGTGTGGCAGAGATGTCCAACTGTTGCCAACAGCTGCCCTGAGATGCAGCCAATCTGCAGCAGAGGGACTTTAAACCCCCTTTCTCAGCCTTTCCTGCGTTGGAAAGGGCACAAAAGGTGCCACCCCACCTCCCCCCCTCCAGAGGGGAGGCTGAGGCCCACCCTGGCCTCTGCACTGTGTCTGGGAATCCCTGGGGCTGGGGCCGCCTCCCCGGGACACCGCAAAGCTCCCATCAGCCCCGGGTGGGTTTGCCTGCAGCACGATGAGTTTTTCTGGCCTGCCCACTCGTGTCTGTGGGCAAAGAGGAAACCTGAGCTGAGAGCAGGCAAGGGTTCTACCACGGCCGCGCGCCCTGCGCAGGGCACGCTCTGCTCTGCCTCGGGCTGTCACGCAAAGACAAAGGTCAGCCCGACACCCACCTCCACCTGGAGCGGAGTCACTGAGCCACATCTCTGCAGGCAGAAAGCCTGCATGCATTTTGAGCCTTCTAATTTGTTTGGGAAACAAGGACCTCAGCCATGTCCTTCCACCTCAATCCAGTTTTGAGGCAGTGACTGAAGGTTTGACCCCACTTTCCTAAGGGCAAATAACCCCCATGTGCTCTCTCCCTTCCAGGGCTGGAGAAACACGTTGGTTTCTCCAAACCACAGTAAAGAGCTGCAATCCCCCAGCAGCTGCCTCAGCTGGAGGTGTAACAGATGAGCAAAGGCATCAATGTTTGGCCTTCTGGCAATATTCCCTGTTGGAGAACTCCACCCCCCTCCCAGGGCTTCCTCGGACTTCACCAGATGGGGGTGGGATGCAAGTCCATCACCAGTGTGGAGTGAGGAGTTCTTGGGTTTCGTGGGGCTCAGATAGGTCCTCGGTGAGCTGAGAGCTCAGCTGGTCCCTGCGCCACCAAGGCAATCCCGGGCAAAGGTGATGTGGGGGCAGCAGGGCCTCCAGCCCGGCCAGGACGCACGCACCGCTGGGCCCGAGCAACGCGAGCGGCTGCGCCTGAAAACGAGGAAACAGCCTGGGCAACCAGGCAAGGAGCAGAGTTCGAGCTCAGAAACCCCCCAGGCCTCAGGGGGTTCCCAGACGTGACCGGTGGGAGCTGCAGCAGGGCTGGACCCTCACCCACAGCCCATTGCACCTCCTGGGCTCCACCCTCACCTACCGGCTCGAGTTCTCACCCAGCTAATGATAAGGGAACTCCATTTCTCCAAAAGCCCCACAAAGACAAACAAACCACATTCCACACCCTCACAAACACAGGACATTTATGCCAGAAACCCCCACAGCTTCCAGCTTCCTCAATAACCTCAGCCAGGTTCCCAGCAAAGGCCTCCCTCCCCCTGGGCAGCCCGGTGCCAGCACCGGTGCGGTCCCTGCCCGGCTCCCAGGTAGCACAAACCCCCAGCACAAGGGGCCAGGTCAGCGCATCACAGCGTGAGCCAGAGCCACTTCCAAAGCCACCTCCAGTGTGAATTTACACAAGCACATCCTCCTCAGCCCCATCTCTGTTGCCCTGGGGAGCACTCTCCTCCTCAGCAGCCACCTCCCCACCTCCTTTCCTGGGCCCTGGGCTGGCCACGAGCGCCAGCCAGGGCTGGGGACCAAGGGCCATCTCACACACAGACCATTTGCCATCCCCCACCAGTATGAGGTTCACCACCTGCTTAGAGAGAAGGGACAAGCTGCATCTTGCTGGATTCCTGCGAGCTGTGGGAGCTGTCAGCACACGCTGCAGTGCCAGCTGCCTCCTCATCCCCCTTCCCATCTCCACACCAAGCAGCATTACCCCCAGGAGTGGCCAATGCTCATCCAACCAGGTCCCAAAAGCAGGATTTCTCACCCGTGTCAAACCAGCACTGCTGATGATCAATGAGCACAAAGCAGCCGTGTGGATCCAAAGCCAACCCAGGGGAGCAGAAAACAGCAGGGAGAGGAGCTGGGCTTAAATGCAGCTGGGGAGCAAATAGGGTGGAGGGACTGCAGGAGAGGGCCCCACCTGAGGGAGATCAGGCTAAGTAAGAGCTGTTAGTGCAGGCAGGACCCTGTGGCTGTGGGAGGGATGCTATGGAAACTGATTGGGAAATTCATGATAAGCCAGCACTGCCCCCATCCCTGGCACCGTCCTGTTCCCTCAGCACGGGCAGGGCTGGGGGCAGGGGTTTCACCAGGGTTGTTTGGGACCTGTCTCAGTCCCAGGCACAAATCTACGAATCTATTTTCAGGCATTTGGAGAGCTTGGTTTCTACTGGGTCTTCCTGGGTTCAAGGGAAGAATCAGAGCAGGAGTTTAATTTGGGACCCAAACTGGGATGGGAATAACTCCCTGCTCTGAACCACTCTGCAACTCCACAGCTGAAACATCACTTGGTGTCTCTTCCTTCAAAACAAAAAACAAACCCCCAAACCAAACAAGCCCTCGACCTCCCCTGGATCTCTGGAACTGGTCTTTCTCCAAAGCAGTTTGCAAGCTCAGACCTTTGTTTTCCAGGCACACGGTTTGCCCAAAACCCCTGCCGAGGCTCCCGGGCTCAGGCCCAGCTCACAGAGCTGGAACTGCCCCTAAGGACACAGCGAGAGCAGGGCACCCCCAGCACCCCACAGCCCGGCCCCTTGGGGCTGCTGACAACGGCTCCCACAGACACAAACCTGCAGAGCTGGGCCAGGCTTCACCACTGGGGCCAGGGATTCAGTCACAGCCGGATCCAGGTACTCTGCTCACGGCCTGCTGGGTCACATTGGAAAAGTCAGCTGGGTGTAACACAGCCTGCCTGGGAGAGGACAGCAAATAAGTCAGGGGCTCAGGATGAAAAGGTACTTAAAAAGTCACATATGAAGGTATTTCTGAAGAGAAGCTCTTGGTACACCCACCCAACCCTGAATGACCCCCAAACCAGTTCACCACCCGCCCAGTTTACAGTAAACAGCCCGCTCGGTGCTCCCAGCCTGGTCACACACACACAAACTGCTGGTCCAGCACACCCCAGCGCGGAGCTGAAAGGTGCTGCCACACAGCAGGACACAGCCCTAACACCACCAACAAGACACTTTCTCCTCCATCCCCACTCCTGCTCCCAAGCCGTGGGCACCATCTGGTGTTGGAACATGGCTCCAAGCCCCACCCTGGGCCAGCAGCTCTGCCTCCCCATCAGCCCCGCTGGACCCTGTGGCTGTGGGGGGATGTGGGCTGCAGAGGCACCGCCAGCCACAGGTTCCGACCCGGGCCAGTCCACAGGTACCATCACCCTAAACCCTTTCCTAGGAGGAGAGCCACATCAGTGCCCTGTGTCTCTCAGCATAAAGGGCTGCCAGCAGCCCTGCCAGTGCTCTCATCCACTGGACCCCATCACGGATGAGGGAAACTGAGGCATGGAAAAGCAGGGAGAATCCCTGTGAGCATTCCTGGTCTGCCATAAACAACAGCTACGGCTGCTCCATCCCAGACAGGGAAATGCAAGGCTTCAGTGCTGGTGTCCTGGGGTCACCGGGAGAAGAAACATTCAGATGTGCACAAGAAAAAATCAGCTCATTGGGGCAGAGGGTGATGGCAGAGCGTGGCCAGAAAGGAGGGCAGAAGCCTGCAGCATGTTCTCCCTTGTCCCACCCCAGGACACCTGCCCAGCCCCAGGCACCACACGGGCTGGCAGAGGGAAGCACCTTTGCCCCAGTTCACCTCTCACTAACCAAAGCGCAGTGTTTGCACCCAGGTGTGGCTGTGAACTTCACTCCTACTCCCAACACCACTGGCACAAGGCGATGGTGCACAGGTGAGAATCTGCCCGTGCCCCTGCTCTTCCACGGGCCCTGCTCAGCCCCAGGAGCAGGTCACCTGAGAACATTGAGCCCACAGGAGCATGAAAGCACACACCAGCCCTCCCCATTGGCAGAGCCCATCCTACCCGGTTACCTCGGGAAGGGCTAAGCCAAGGCTTTGCACTGCTGCTGTCATCTGGTGTGGCTACACTGGAACAAACTCGTTCCTTTACCTTTATGCAGGCAGAAGGCAGCGAGGAGACAGTGGGGAGGTCATGAGGAGGCAGCAAGGAGGCCATGAGGAGGCCAAGCTCCTGCTGAACAGGCTCAAGAGTTGGACAGGGCAGGTGGGAACGGAGAGGAGCTAGGCTGCTGCCTCTTTGTGCAGGTTTGCTGTTGACCTGCAGAGGTGTGGGGCTGTTCTCCAGGCAGTTCTCCCCAGGGACACTCAAATCAGTGGCATTATTTGGGCCTGGCTAAAGTGCACAAAAGATGAAAGCGCGCTGAGCAGCACGGCCGTGGTTTGTGTCTCGCAGCCCCTTCCCACGGGCCCCCTCCGCTCCTTTGTTTTGGCTGTGAGCCAGGCAGCACCAGAGCCCCCGGGAAATGATGTCAAGGTTAATATTGCAACAGACCTCATCAAAGCTCTCAGTCACTACTGAAGCAGAAGATCCAACCATGGGCCAGGAGCTGAGCCACCCGCACCACGCAGGAGCCACACGCTTGCTGCCCCTCGTTCAGCCAACCCTGGGCTCAGCCTGAGGTACGAACCTTTCTCTGTGTGTCACCAGTTTGAAATAAGGAACGAGATACAACTGTGATTAATTGTTAAAGCTGCATACAGAGCTCATTTGTAGCTATAGTTTTAGGGAAGAAATGCTCTTTGAGTGCTAAATAAATACTGCGCTGTGCAGTGACCTCATGGGCACCTTTTTTTCTGAGCTCATTCAGCTGCCAAAGGTTTCTTTTACTACATGGTTATTCATGTAGAGAGGATGGCGAATATATATCTATATATATATATATATATCTATCACTGAGTATTTCATAGCGCTGGTCTCAAAGGAGTCAAACCTGGGATCTCTCAGAAGAAGCTCCAGATCTAAGCAGAGGCAAAGCAAAAGCCTCTCTGCGATCACCACACCCTAATTAACGGCTTCACAAATGTTTCCTCACCACCAGCTCTTTCTAGGTGGGTGCAGTTTTCCTGATGGTCACACACAAGCTTTAGTGGCTTCTATTTTCCTTGGCATTTGCTGGGTTTTTCCTCCTCTCCTCAGCACAAGAGCTGAGTGACCTTAGCAATTGCCAGCAAGGGGACTCCGTATGATGAAAGCAGGTGAAAGGGAAAATCAGGGCGGAACCAGGTAAGGCCAATTCCTACCTCCAAGGAGGTGTGGTCCTACCCTGTACCTGGCTGTGGTCACAGCCTTATGAAGTATAAAAGGGGAGGGCAGCTGTTTCTCAAGCAATCCATTGCCAAGATCCTGTAGAGAGAAGGAAGGGAGGTGCTGGAAGAAATGCAGAGGAAGAAGTTTAAAGTGTCCAAGCCTCGGGAACACCACCAACTCTTCCCTGTGGACCTGTTGGCTGGGCTGAGGGCTGCGTGGTAGCTGTGGTCCCTTCCTCATCAGGCCAGCCCGGGTGGAGAAAGAAGCCATCATGTCCCAAGGAGGAGCAGCGCGTGGACCTGCCAGGCCCCAGGACCGGGGATGGGCGTGGATGGTCCTGCTCGCCGCTGTGCTGCTGCAGGCCCTGACTCTGGGCTTCCCCTCCTGTATCGGCGTTTTCTTCACGGACCTCCAGCACGAGTTCCAGGCCAGCAACAGCGAGACGTCGTGGTTTCCATCCATCATGGTAGCCGTGCTGCACGGGGGCGGTAAGTACCGGCCGCAGGGAAGGCCTTCCACCGCCTCCTGTGGCGGTGTTGGTGACGAGGGGCCACGAGGGCACCGATAACATCTCCCTAAGGCAGCCGGTGGAAGGGACTGGGAGGTGGGAGCAGCCACAACCACCTCCATCACCCGGGCCACAGCCGAGTGTCCAGAGAGACCGAGCTCCCTTTCACCACCCTAAGAGACAAAGAAGGTGAATCCCTTTCTCGGCCCAACTTCTCTACACCAGCAAGAATTTAATTATCTCCCATAGTGGCTCTTTGAATAAGCTGCCAGGTGGAGCTGAAGTTTGTGTGCTTTCTTGATTCATCTTCTGCCCATGAGAGCAAATCTCCCTCCACGTGCCACGACAACGGTGTTCTTCACGGCTGAAAGACGCCGAAAGCCAAGCTCCTCCAGGCTGAGGCAGAGTGCTCAAAGCAGCTCCTTGGGCGGTGGCACGGAGCGCACACCGAGGCAGCACCAGGGGGGACGTGAGCAGAGCTGGATTACAGCAGAATGTGGGTCAGGCGGCACCCTCGGGGTGAAGGGGGATGGATGGAGGGCTGTGCTTTGCAGACAGGACAGTGAATCACCAACATTTCACCCAAAGAAAATGCAGGAGCTGCGCAGGAGAGGGGCCCCAGATCCCCCACCCCAACTCTTTCTACATAGAAGAGAAAATCAAATGCCCAGCAGCTCGAGGACTTCCCAACAAGGGGTCTGTGCTGCTGCTGACCCCTCCACTGCAACTCCTGTCCTTATTTGACAAGCAGACTACCCAAACCCCTCCAGGCAACAGGAGCAAAGTATCCAATGACACCCACATATCTGAGCTGCTCCCTCAGTTCATCCCTGTCCCGTCCCACACTGGTGAAAGGTGACACTACAAAGGGAATAAAAGCAGAGCCCTGAGTCACGCCGCGGTGAAGGCTGTGGCAGGTCCAGCTCTGCTGTGCAGGACCTGGCTGGCAGCCACCTGGCACAGGAGAGAGCTTGCACCTCAGCTAAAGCCACTGGGTCCAGAATTACAAGGTGTGGATGGAAAGACACCTGAGGGAAAGTGGCTACAGAAGGAATTGTCACTGAAGGTCGGCAGAAACAAGAGCCCTTGGGGCTTCAACTTTGGAAACGGCTGCGCATTCCCTGCGCTGCCTCCCATCCCCTCTCAGAGCAAATCTGCCTCCTCTTGCAAGGAGTTTCACAGAGGCAGCAGGACACCAAGGGCAATTTAGGAGATTTTGTAGCAGAGTATTTGAAAAACACAGTGAAATGAGTGGAAATACGCAGAAATAACGCCCTGTCTGGCATCTCTTACTCAGAGGCATGAGTCCTCTGCTTTTTCAAACCATTCTCAGAATTTATGTCACATGAGAACAGAATTACATTTGGAGGCCCTTTTTCCATTCCATTTCCAAGAGTTTTAACTAAAATCCATCACAAGGAAGGCTAGAAATCCCACCTGATGGCCCCAAAGCCAAGCAGATCAGAGGAGCCTTCCCTTCAGCTAAGGAGGGAGGATCAGGGGACACATTCTCCCCTCCCACACTACGCTGTGGGGTCTCTCCTCAGGGTCTCTGGACTAAATGGTTTGATGATCGCAGCAGTCCAGCAGGCACAAACCCCCTCCTCTCTCCCTAACGGCTTCCCTCCTCCCTCCAGGGCCCCTGTGCAGCCTCTTGGTGAAGCGCTTTGGCTGCAGGTTTGCCGTGATGCTGGGGGGCCTGCTCAGCGGCGTGGGCATGGTGTGCAGCTCCTTCTGCAGGTCCATCAGCCAGCTCTACCTCACAGCCGGCCTCGTCACGGGTGAGTGCTGAGGAGCAGCAGAGAAACCCAGCCGCGAGAGCCCCGACTAAGTGCTCATCCGTGAAACAGGATAAATCCAAAGCCCCTCAGTGCAGCTGGACAGGCACTTCACACCCTTTCACACACACCTCCTCCAGCCAGGCCCATGGGAAAGTGCTTCAGTCTAGAGAAAGCTGCAGGTCTGCAGAGGGTGGAATGGAGACCAAAGCTGTCTGTTCTTTTTAGTGCCTTCTCAGCCTTTTGTCTTTGAAGAAGGGAGGGGTTTTTCCAATCTTGGAATGTAATGTGTTGGGACAAAGTCCTTCCCAAGCTCCCTGAGCTTGTATTTCACCACTCCCAATCGAGGGAAATGTGAAGATACCTTTTTTTCTAACGAAAGAACCTGTTGGTTTTGGACAGAAGTAACAATGGGAACGTTTCCTTTCCAAATATTTCTCCCATGTGACTGCTGTTCAACCCCTGCTCTTTCCTAACACACATCAATTTCTGCAGCCAGGTTACTTGGGGACCAGTCCTGTTGGAGCTTGCAAGCTAAGCTGCACAGAGAGAAAAACAACAAATAACTCCCTAAGCCCTGGCGAAAGCGTCAGGAAAGCAGCACTGCTTGTTGCACGCGCCATAAAAACCAAGTCGTGATGAACAATTCCATAACAATCCTAGGAGTGGCAGCATGCCCAGACATATGTCAGCTTAGATCAGTATATTTAGTACACCCAGAACACAAGAACCTTAATTCATCCGTAATATACTTCTTGATCCCTTGTGTGGGGTATCTGAGTATTAATCAGCCTACGCAGCCTGGCAGGAGAAGAAATGTTTCAGCAGATGAAGTCAGCTATGGGTGCACCCCGGACTGGGGCTCATTTCACCCTTCAGGCACCAGAGGGGGTCACACACTCTCATTTTCTCTTGTATTCTTACCTTTAGGTCTGGGATCCTGTTTCAGCTTCCAGGCAGGAGTGACTGTGCTGGGCTACTACTTCGTAAGGTGGCGAACGCTGGCCAACGCCATGGCATCCACCGGCGTCTCTCTGGGTTTCACGCTCTGGCCGCTGCTTTCTCAATACCTGCTGGATGAGATGGGCTGGAGAAACACTTTTCTTATCTTTGGGGGAATATTATTGAACTGCTGCGTGTGTGGAGCCATCATGAGACCGGTTGAGCTTTCAGCAGTGTCACCACCACAGTCACCCAAGCCTGCCGAGGAGCTGGGGGGAAGAGCAGAAGGGGCACGACTGTCCAATGGAGCATCTTCTCCCCACCCCAAGCTCCAGCAGCCAACCAGGAGGACCGCATGCTTCCAGACACTGCAGAAGTACCTGGCTTTTGACATCTTCTGTCAAAACAAAGGTTACCAGATTTACACTGTCGGAGTGACCTGGATGATGATGGGCTTTGCTTTACCCCACGTGTACCTCGTGCCTTACGCCATCCATAACGGGGTGGAGGAACGCAGGGCAGCCCTGCTCATCTCCGTTATCGGGCTGATCAACATCTTCATCCGCCCTTTCACAGGGCTGCTGTCGGGACACAGAGTCTTCACAGGGAGACGCATCTACCTGTTCAGCCTGGCCGTGCTGCTCTGCGGGCTGAGCAACTTCATTTGTGTCATCTCCGCTGAGTTCAGCGTGCTCATCGTCTACTGCGTCATCCTCAGCGTAGCCATGAGCGGCATCGGGGCACTCACCTTCCAGGTGCTGATGGACGTGGTGGAGATGGACAGGTTCTCAAGTGCTCTGGGGCTCTTCACCATCCTGGAGAGCGTCACCTTGCTCATCGGGCCTCCTCTGACAGGTGAGAGAAGCTCGGAGGGGAAAATCAGCTGCTCAGGCACTGGTGACAAGGGATTGGGAGCATAAAGGAGAGAAATGAGGGGGGTTCCAAACCTGTGCAGGCAGGTGAGTGACGCAGAGGGAGCAACATAAAAGGGAGAGCCTGGATCAGCCCCTTCTCACAACTGACAGAGGGTAACGCCTGCGGCTGCCCAAGCATCGCTGCAGTGGCAGCGAAGAAGTTCCCCACGTGGCAGGCGGCTCCGACAGGCTCTGACAGGCATGGGAGGGAGGAGAGCTGTGTTCCAGCAGGCAGCAAGGCAAAGAGGGTCTTGCTGCAGTGGGATCTTGCCCTCTATGAACCATTTCAGGGCTTTGCCAGTTTGCATTGTTTTATTTACGAAGCCTCGAGGAATTGTGATCATCCCATTAAACAAATTAACTGTGATCACAATTATTACCAGTCCTACATTATTCAAGAGCTGTATAGTTAAAGCTCCTGTTCACTCATCTTTCCGAGTTCTAGAAGGTATTCCTTTTTCTCTGGAGACAAGAAAGGAGCCAGTTATAACCCCCTATGCAATGAATTATTCACAGATTTCCCAGTTCACTCCAAATGCCATTAAGTGACCTGTCCAAGACACACCTGCTCCTGCAGGACAGCAGTAAATTCAGGAGACTAACAAACAAGAAACATGAGCCTGAGAACTAATCCTCAATTCAGATTTTAGTTCTCTTTTCCAAACAATGACTTCTGTGCCATTCAGTAGGAAAATAACATCTGTTCTAAGCATGGGATGCTGACGTGATCATCTTCCATGGCGTTCCCTGGCATTACTGTGTCAGTCACTTTGCTCAAAGTACAAAAAAGGTCTTTTCTTGGACATCTCTGACAGGAGTGGCAGAAGGGCAAAAGAAAGCATGCTAAAAAAAAAAAAAGCAGCTCCATTTCTAGTCCTGAAATTTGCTAAGGAAAAGTGAAAAGAGGAAATTTGCTAAGGAAAAGACATTTCTCTTTTTTTCTGCTTTCTAACCTGAGATGTAACAGGGTCACTCATTACAAAATCCAGTGAGGGGCAGTGGCACAGGGGTCCTCTGCTGAGTAAACAAAGAAGCAGCAGGTTGGGGAAAAGTTACAATTTCCTTTCTTTCCCGATTTTCCTGTGAATTGAGAAATACTTTACGCAGAAGCAGAAACATCACCTGAGCAGTGACTACAAAAAACCCCAAACAACCCCTAGAATCGAGAGCAGAGAACTCACCTGTGAATGCTTCTCTTCTCTACCTGGCTGTTTGCTGAGTGATTTTGGTTTAACATCTCTGTAATTGTCACCCAGTTGCCTTTAGCACGGAGCTGCCCCTCCACTAACTGTGGCTTCTATTTCAGGTCTCCTGGTGGACATAACTAATGATTTCCACTATGTCTTCTACAACTCCAGTTTCTTCCTGATTTCAGCTGCATTATTCATGGGGCTCAGCTTCTGCATGCTGGAAAAAAAGAACAAATTGAAAGAGGCTTCAAAAGTACTTTTGGAAAATGCCCCCAGATACCAGCACAATGAAACGCCAGCTGAAGCACAGTCTGAGGGGCTGTCCCCTCCGGCCGTCATGTACATCACAAGCATATGACAAGAAAGAAAACAAGAAAAAAACAAGGAACAGATGGAATTGGGTGGCCTGTGCAAAGCTACACAGGGCCAGCACCCATGGCAGATGGGAAAATAAGTGTCTGCTTTCCACAGCTGCCATCACCCCCTGCCCTGCTCTTCCACTCTGCGGGGCCGGGTCAGACTCCACACGAGCGACCCAGAGCCCAGGCTGAGCCCAGAACCCAGCGCCAGCCAAGGAGCTGAAGGGCAAAGGGAACTGGGATAACGGCCACGGTAACCAGTGCCCAGGGACAACACCGTGTCAGTTCCATTGTTTTAAGCCAGAGCCTCTGAGAAGTCACTGGAATCTCACGTGGAGGCTTTGGTTGGTAGCACTGGATGAAGCATCTTAACGGCCACGCACAGCGGTTGTTCCTTCACAGAGAAGTGTTACTGCCTTGTCTGAACACACCATTTTGGGGCAAAGAGACAGTTTTCGCAGTTGCTTCCCATGGTGGGGGTGATAAGACACGTTCCACATGAAGTGTGCCATTATTTTCCACATCTCTAAATATTACATGGAGGCAGAACGCAGCCAAGGGTCAGGCACAAAAAGCACTTCCTCCTACAAGGTGTTTATACAAATTCTTCCTGTCAAAGATATTTTCAAAGCCTCAAAGGATCAACTCCAGAGCATCAAAAACAAAAAACACTAAACCTTAGAGTGCCTCCTTTGTGTAACGAGGTTTATCTCAAGTGCTGCTTGATGGATCATAAAACAGGATTCACAGCTTGCATAAATGCACTTCTTTCCAGCACTACCTGGGACCCATTTCTGAGGGAAGGGGGAAGGTGTTACTAGACCTGAGAATAAGTGTATGCAGCCCTAAATAGAGCCAAATTCAAAGCCACTGTTGTTCCCCCTTGTGTAAATGAATTTAGCTCTTTAGTCTCAGGCTCTCAGGTTTAACTACACCAGCGTTCCCATTATAGAGAAGTTTGCACAAGCCTAACCTACAAAGACATCCGTGGGGAAAGCACACTGGGAAGGGTCCAGCATCACTGACCTTCCCACCCGTAGTCACACTCGTGAGTGCCCAGACGAGAGCGGCGTCGCCCTCCAGCCTCGCACAGCACCAGCTCGAGGTGTGAGCTGTTCGTATTCTGCACCCGACAGGGGCTGAGAGCTCACCCAGCACTGCAGATGAAGATCACTCAGCACGTTAGAACCATCAGAAGCACAAAACGGGAGTGAAATGGAGGAAGCCAACCGTGCCCAACGCGACCGCAGTGCTTATCCTTGAGAGCTCTCGGATCAAATCCCTGGCTACAAACCCACAGTTTTCATCAGAGCTGTGAGTTCCCCAGACATAACAAACCAACCAAAGGAAGCCACACATCATGAAACCACTGGAAAACTGACTCCGAGGCCTTCCAAGACTCAAAGGGCTTCACCACGGAAGGGGGATCAGCCCCTCCGGAGGGCTGCTGCTCCCCCCACATGGCACTGTCCCTGTTCCAGTCCTGCTCTGGGGTGGCTGAGCCCGTGAGCTTTGCATTTCCTGATCAAACACACCCTTCAACAGCAGGGCGAGCCGCAGACACGGAGGTCCAATCTCCCACCTCATTGTTCATTCGTGCAATGCTTACACGGTTCACAACTCGGAAATAAGCAGGGACTGGTGCTCCTCAGCTCACCAGAATACCTGCTGGGCACTCCAGGGAGAGCAGGGAGCTTCCCCACCTCAAGAACAAAGAAAAGGGATCAAGTCTCAAATCTCTTCTAGCTATTGCAAATAAAACAGCGAAGCAGCTGCACAGATTGCCAACTTTTCTGTGTGTAATTCTTAGATTTTAAGTTCTGCTTTCCCTTCTACGTTCCCTTTCTGTTTTCTTCCAGAAATATGGGGACACATTGCCCCTACAGCTCCTCACAGAATAACAAAGGTCAGTTGAAGGAGCAGCAGAACGCATCTGTGTGGAGCCCATTGCTCTGGCTGTGATGGTTTAGCTCTAGCAGATGTACAGTGCAGTGCGTGCTGGAAGGTACAGAGGGGTGGAACAAAAGGCACTCACCAAGTGAAACTGCCACAGAGATCAGCTCCTGCCACACTGCAGCAAAGAAACCTTGGCTTTGACAGGTTCTTATCAGAGCACAGCAGTGCCTTTTCTGATGCAAAGTTAGGAGAGTGCTTTGTAGAAGTGCCTTTTGATACTCTCAGACTCCACACCAGGGTCACTCAGACTTATTTGCAGATGCAGGGAGAGGTTTCTGGGAAGAAAAACAATGATTTCACAAATCCATTATTCTAACGTTTCTCAAATTGTTGACTGAGAACTTCCTAGCAGCCTTACAGAAATCAAGGTGCCTGAAAACACGGTTGTCTCACCTGTGGCTTTCCACAGGCCTTTTAGATGCAATCCTCGCCCTACAGGCTGGAAATGAATATTGGAGAGAGAAGAGGTAACATTTTAGGCAGTGTTTCCACAGTTAAATAATATGTCTGAGCTTCTGTGATGGAGAAAAATGCTACCTTCCTGTTCCACAGCTCTCCTCTCCTACTCCTCCTTTCCACCTGAGCTGCCTTGAGCAGAGCTTTGTAAGGCATTACTGAAGGGACTGTGCCCACTCACCATGCTGCAGCGTAACAAATATCCACCCCGAGCCCTCCTACAGCAGCAGTAACGCTCAGCCCTTAAGAATCTTGAGGTTCAGAAGAAAAATAAAGGAATGAAAGTTCCTTTTGTCAGTTTGAGATCATCCCATTACACAAGGTAACCACAGCTTAATTACCACCACCCCCTGAAGCAGGTGTTTTTTAAACACCCATGGACAGCAGAATAACCCTGGCTTTTACTGTGGACAAAGGCAACACCTCAGCCAGGCTACAAATGTCTGAGAGCCAGCAGAGCTAGAAAAATAGACCAGAAATGAATGTTCCTCGTTCCCCGAGTCCCCTCTGACCCCTTCCTGCTCCCTTTACCTTTTACAGTACCATTAGCCCTGCAAGGTAAGCATTTTGGCAAAAAGCACCTTTCCGTGCCCCCATGAAATGTTCACCAGGAAGTTGACACTGAAATATTGCAAGATCACGACCTTTGAAAGCCGTGGGTGCTCTGCCAAGGTAACTCTGGGAAAAGTTTATTTAGAAAGAAGAAAAAAAAAGCAGGGTCACAGTAACCTCCCACATTTTAAAACACCTCAGAAGTGCAAAGTCACTCAAACGAAGGCGCTTGGCCGCAGGGGCAGGAACATCGCGACTGGAAGCAGGAATGGGCTGGGATGTACTCGGGATGCGCTGTGGGCGGCACCAGAGCAGCCCCCGGAGCCGCGGCCGCCCCGTTCTGAGCTGACCAGACCGCAGGGACAGCGCTCGGGGGGGCAACGGCACCCGGAGCACCGGCACACAGCGGCGCCGCAGCACCCGCGTAACCGGCTGCGCCGGCAACAACGGGCGGGGGCGGCGGGGAGGATGAAACAGAAAAAGGAAGAGGAGGACGAAAAAGAAGAGAAGGGGGGGGAAAAAAACACAGGAAAAGGAAAAATGAGGAGAAGCAGCTGCCGCCCCTTCCCCGTCCGTACCGAGAGCGCGGGCCCGCCGCGCCCCGCCCACAAGATGGCGGCACCGCCCACAAGATGGCGGCACCGCCCCCAAGATGGCGGCACCGCCCCCAAGATGGCGGCACCGCCCCCAAGATGGCGGCACCGCCCCCAAGATGGCGGCACCGCCCCCAAGATGGCGGCACCGCCCACAAGATGGCGGCCCCGCCCACAAGGTGGCGGCACCGCCCACAAGGTGGCGGCACCGCCCACAAGGTGGCGGCCCCGCCCCCAAGGTGGCGGCACCGCCCACAAGGTGGAGGCACCGCCCACAAGGTGGCGGCACCGCCCACAAGGTGGCGGCACCGCCCACAAGGTGGCGGCACCGCCCACAAGGTGGAGGCACCGCCCCCAAGATGGCGGCACCGCCCCCAAGATGGCGGCACCGCCCCCAAGATGGCGGCACCGCCCCCAAGGTGGAGGCACCGCCCACAAGGTGGAGGCACCGCCCCCAAGATGGCGGCACCGCCCCCAAGGTGGAGGCACCGCCCACAAGGTGGAGGCACCGCCCACAAGGTGGAGGCACCGCCCACAAGGTGGAGGCACCGCCCACAAGGTGGCGGCACCGCCCACAAGCGTGTGGTCCCGCCCACAATGTGGCGACCAGGGCCGCCCCAAGATGGCGGGTCGCCCCCAAGATGGCGGTCCCGCCCACAAAATGGGGGTTCCAACAGCAAGATGGCGGCCCGCCCCCAAGATGGCGGCTCCGCCTACCAAAAAATGGTGGGCCCGCCCACAAAATGGCATCCCGCCCACAAGATGGCGGTCCCGCCCACAAAATGGCGGCCCGGACCGCCTCAAGATGTCGGGTCGCCCCCAAGATGGCGGTCCCGCCCCCAAAATGGCGGTTCCAACCATAAGATGGCGGCTCCGCCTACAAAACGGCCGGCCCGCCCCAAGATGGCGGCCGTAACGCCCCCAAGATGGCGGCCGGCCCGCCCCAAGATGGCGGCCGGCCCGCCCCAAGATGGCGGCCGGCCCGCCCCAAGATGGCGGCCGGCCCGCCCCAAGATGGCGGCCGGCCCGCCCCAAGATGGCGGCCGGCCCGCCCCAAGATGGCGGCCGGCCCGCCCCCAAGATGGCGGCGGTAGCGGGGTCTGTTGCGCCGCGCGGTGCCGGGCGGGGATGGAGCCGGGGCGGCTGGAGTACCTGCAGGCGCTCGTCACCGAGTTCCAGGCGACGGAGAGCACAGGTAACCCCCGCCCCGCGCCCCCGCAGCCCCGCCCGGGCCTCCCTCACGCTCCCCTCTCCCCGCAGAGGCCAAGGAGCAGGTGCTCGCCAACTTGGCCAACTTCGCCTACGACCCCGGCAACCACGGGCACCTCCGGCAGCTGCGCGTCCCGGACCTCTTCCTCGACGCCCTCGCCGAGAACAGCGACGCCCTCGTGGAGTTCGCCATGGGTGAGGGGCGCGCGGGGAACACGGGCTGCGGGGGGACGGCAGCCCCAGGCGGTGCGGGGGGATGGAACTGGATGGGCTTGAGGGTCCCTTCCAGTCCAAAGCATTCCCTGACTCTGCCACCAACATCCACTCCTCCAGAGCGCTGTTCGAAAGGCTCCTCTGAGGAGCCGCCTTGGGTAATTCGCTGTGGTCTGAACACAAAGGCACCGGATCCCGGCTGTGAGAGGTTTCAGCAGGTGATAATAAGTATATTTGGGTTTTAAGATTCGTGGCTGCATCTTACAAGTTTCAAATTCAAACGTTCGGTGCCTCTTGTGCTTTTAGCCGCGTTCTCTGTTTTCCTAAAACACCTGCAATAAACAGCTGGAACTGCGCCGCCTGTTGTGCCGCGCAGCGCCGCGCCCTGCGCTGACACCCGGGAGGAGCAGTGCTGTGGCGCAGAAATCTCTGGAAAGAATCAAGAAAACATTGCCCAGGCACCCGTTAAGGATTTTCCGTCCAGATCTCACAGAAAACTTGGATGCTTAATTCTGTGTGAGAAAAAAGGGATGTGGATGGGAACCTTAGTGTGAACAGGCTGAGGTGTGAAGAGTTGGCCGTGTGGGTGTCAGGTGTTTTCTGTTGATGTTTCAGGCGGTCTCTGTAACCTGTGCCTGGATAAAACCAGCAAAGAGTACATCTTGGAGGCAAACGGGGTGGAACTCATCATCAACTGCCTCTCCAGCCCCAACGAGGAGACGGTCATGTCGGCAGTGACCACGCTGATGTACCTGACCACGCCGCAGTCGCGCCGGCAGACCACGGCCCTCCCCGTGGTGGAATGCATGCTTCGCTTCTCCCTCTCGGCCAGCAGAAGGCTGAGCAACCTGGCAACCATCTTCCTGGAGGATTACTGCACGCCGCAGCAGGTGGAGGAGGCCCGGAACCTGAGCAAACACACGGCGGTGGGGATTCCTCTCCCCAGGGACTGAAGCTGCCGGAGCCGTGTCGAGCAGCTGAGACAGAGACCTCTCTGTTTTCCCTGTGGCTCCACTTTCTGCTCAGCACGTTGTGTCAAGAACAATTAAAGGGTCGCACCAGCACTGGATTTTAATTAATTAGAGGGTGGTACAGCACGACCATGTCAGGACAAGTGCACAGCTAAAACTGCAAGCAAATATTTAAAACGAAGCAGGCCCTGGCTGTTGGAGAACAGGTTGCCGAGTGCGGCCCAGCACCCGGCAAATCACAAATACAGTTTTAACTTACTTATAAGACATCCTCACCCCTTTCACTGTTGAGAAGTTCATTGGTTTGACTCCAGCTCTGGTCAGTTACTTTTTAAAACCCCTAACTGGTGCCCATCCCGTGCTCTGTGCCAGCTGAGCGTGTCAGTGCAGGTCACGGTGACAGCTCCTCGTGTCACCCAGCCCAGTGTGACAGCTCCCACGTTAAGGGCTGACTCCGCTTCCAGCCCAAGTTTCATGCTCAGAGAGGATGAGCTTCCACTCTCTCTTCCACCCTAAGACAGGTGACTCTTACCTTCCCCCATACAGTGAACTGCAGAGGTGCTGAGGTGGCATTTTTCCACAAGCATTAAAGTCTGACATTCCCAATCCATTGAACAGTTTGGAAAACAGAGTTGTTGGTAAGTGATTGTGAGAGGCAGCTGGCAGCCTTTGCTGTGGCACATGAGTGCGAGGTAGCCCAGCTGGTCACCTCCCTGCTCTGTCACCAGTGGAGCAGCAACAGAGCATCCTCAATGCACAAACACCCCTAAACCAACCTAAACCGACAGTCGGAGGTGTGGAAGCACCACCTGACTGCACAGGGAAGCTGGAAGAGGGTAAGGAGTCTGGGTGAGGACAGGGTCGTGGGGTCTGCCTGGATCTGTGGTTCCATGCAGAGCCTCCCGATCCCAGGGCGATGGAGTTACAGCAGCAGGGCTCTGTCTGACAGCTCTGTAATCCCACAGCAGGACACCAGGCACTGGCAGACCTCCACGGCACAGGGACTGGCTGTGCTGGGACAAGATCTGATTGATGACTCGGACCAAAAACCATTTGTCAAAACCAAAAGTTATTGGGAAAAGAAAGTAAAACACTTCCTTCCTCATTCTCATCCCATCGTTGCGGACGTTTGCCTTTAATGTCCATGAGCCAGGCAGCAACTCTGATCCCAGATGGAGGAACTGCAGCCCCCCCCCCCCAAACTAAAAGAGAGGGAGAGCAAAAGAGAAAGAGATGAAAGAGACGAGAGAAAGAGATAAGAGAAAGGGATGAGAGAGAGGGAAGAGGCCAAGGAAGGGTTTGTGTTTCAAGGGCAGCTGGTGGCACTGGCAAAGCCCAGCGGCACCGTCCCAGCGCTTCCCAAAGGAGCTGAAAATCTTAAATGCTTTACTGTGCCAAATGCACCTAAACCAGCCCAGGGAGCCGGAGGGTGCGGAGGAGGGCAGACACCACCACTGGAGACCTCGTGTCCCTGGGAAGTCAGGTGATTAAAGTGAGATAAGAGCTTTCTGCCAACTGATCTGCATGGGATGGGAACCAGGTACCCGCTGGTTTCACCTGAGGTCTGAGAAGGAGCAGGGTGAGGGAAGGGAATGCCAGAAATAGAGCAGAGCACACCTTTTGGGACAGGTCAGAGTGCACACCTTCCCAGAGAGCAACCACCAGGTCAGACAACAACCTTCCCCACCCTCTCAGCAAAACATTTCTCCCCAAGATCTCATCTCAGTCTCCCCTCCTTCAGCACAAAACTGTTCCCCCTTGTCCTGTCCCTGCACTCCCTGATCAAGAGCCCCTCCCCAGCTTTCCTGGAGCCCCTTTCAGTCCTGGGAGGCTGCTCTAAGGTTCCCCCAGAGCCTTCTCTTCTCCAGGCTGAACAACCCCAACTCTCTCAGCCTGTCTTCGTACGGGAGGTGCTCCAGCCCTCGGATCATCTCTGTGGCCTCCTCTGGACTTGCTCCAACAGCTCCAGGTCCTTCCTGTGCTGAGAACTCCAGGGCTGGATTGCAGGTGGGGTCTCAGAAAGGCTCACTTGGCCAAAGTCTCAGCAGCCATAAAGGAGCCTTAACCTGTTCTACTGGTTGTGGAGCTTGTAAAGGAAATAATTCCATTCTTTTCCGCCTCCCAGGCCCAGAAATCAGGTTGGCAAGGATTTACCTGCTGCATGCCACCACCCCGAGGTGCAGCAGAGGAGCAGCACATTACAGCAAATCCAGTTTTATAGGCTGAGCACAAAAGGCCAGGGCTGCTCCCAAACTTATCTGGGAAGCCAGGGTATTTTTAGCACTTGTTCTTCTGGGAGGAGGGTGGAAAAGGCACAACAGCAGCCCCACAGATCCACCCACTCTGCCCAAACCCACCGCGCCGGCTCCTTGGGGAGCAGGGCCCCTCCAGGACAGCAGGGAACCCCTCGGCTTGGGCTCCCTCCCACCCCTCCCTCTGCAGGGCCTGGGCTTTTTGTGATGAGCATAAACTTTCATTTCCTCTCTGTTCTTGAAATGAAAGAGTATTTTGGATAAAATGGAATACCTCTGTTGAACCACATTCCATGCTTCCTGAAAGATAATAATAAAGAGGGAAGTCAGGCACTTTCTCCAGGATGGTGCCCTCAAGCCAGCTCTAAGAACTCCACGTCCCACCTCTGCTGGTTGGTGGAGACCTGAGAACGAAGCAAAACCAAACCCGCGAAATAAAACCCACACAGGAAACACTGCTTCAAAATTTCTATATTATTTACTTTTAAGCAACAGTCCAGCTTTGTGAAATTACAACACACACTTCGAAGGATGAGATTTTTCTCCTCATGGTCAAGCACCAGCATGATCATGCACAGCATTGAGTCAGTTGTTAAAAAAAAAAATGCCCTGTAATTGGTATTTCTTTCTGTGATCCACTCCACCTTGTCACAATAAAGTCTGAATAAGTCCCCTCCCAGCGTCAGGCCGGCGGCTCTGGTCATCAGCCCTCGCTTTGGCACAACACACCCTGCTTTGGAGCGCTCCGGGATCAAGATGTTGTGGTTTGTAAAGGCAGCACGGTGTACAGTGACCACTTTCTGAGGGAAGGGGCACAGCAGGGCTCAAGGCGTTTGCCACGCGCGGAGGCAGGGACTGCTCTCGCTGATTGTGCGCTGGCCCCGCTAAGCAGGATCCTGGACCCTCGTAAAGCAAAGGGGTTCTACAAAAGGTCAGTACAAAAACCCTCTAAGCACACTTAGAACCAATCTACTCCCTCCGAGTTACGTTACCAACGCTTCGTAAAGCTCTCCCTCGTCTATCACTAGAAAACACGTCACTTCCAGCTGATCAGGGGGAAACACAGGACAGAAGTGGGACAGAAAAAAACCTTGATCTCAAAGGAAAGATGGAGTACATAAAGTGCTTCTTTGTAATGAAAGAAATTGGAGATGTACAGTCAGGCTCAAGTTGTGCAGTTCACAAGCATGGGGGAAAGAAAACAGACACGAGTTCAAAACAGTCAGGAAGGGAGAGGATTAACCAAGGACTAGGCTGGACTTGCCACCGGGTGGGTTTCTCCTGGACGGTGCAGGTGCTGGTGCTACTGGGCTGGGAACGGGTGCAGCAGGCAGGGACTTTTCTTCACTCTGACCTGGGGCAGCTTCTATGTCAGCCTCAGTGTTTTCTAGAAGAAAAGAAGCTTTGAAAGTGTGTGATGTGGATGGTGATGGGCTCCTGCGAGCAACCTCCAAGCTTACAGACCCGCTCAGTGCTGCTGTAACGCCCGCAGGATGGACCCAGCCCTCAGAAGTGCTTCTCAGATCAACTCTGAGGCCTTTGGGCTCCCTGTCAGGCCTCCAGGGCCACACTCACCCATGAGCAAGGGAACCCCACGATTATATTTGTCAACAACAAGCAGCTCAAGTCTTTTCCCCACTAGTCAGTGACTGCAGCGATAGCTCTCGTCTGAGCTGGTGCTGCAGACCAAGCTCAGGAGCACCAGGACTCGTCAGCAAGAGCTCAGATTCCAACCCATCCCCAATTTCGTAAGGAGAGGGAAGAGTTATCCAGCACACACTTCTGAGGCTTCACACGAACAGAGAGGGGAACACATGCAGGATCCGGCCTCGATCGTACACTCCCTGGAAAGCAGGACAGTTCCATCTATTTCAAACACTTCTGGACAGCCACGAGGGGAGACAGGACACAGGAGGAATTCTTCACAGGAAGCACTTTAGATACTGCAGCAAAGAACCAAGGGAGCTGCTTCACTGACAGCGCAGGAGCACTCACACCCCTCTGGACGGACACCAAAGGCCCAAATGGGCACCAAGCAGCCCCCGATGGCTGGGGGGAGCTGAAAAGCAATCACTAAGCCCTACTCTTTGCCTCTTTTCTTTACCTCCCTTCCTACCCCGAGGAGCAGCTTCCCCTCCAAAGCTGAGGCAACTCGGAGGAGCTGCACTCAATGATCCTTGTGGATCCTTTCCAGCTCAGGTCATTCTGTGATTCCATGAACACCATTTTCTGTGGGTTTGGGGGGGGTTTGTTGGTTTCATTTTAATAACCTTTGATGCAGAATTGTATCAGAAACACCGAGAACCCCCTTGTGTCTGTGAACCCCTCGTTATCCACGTTGGTGACACCCACAGGACCCCAGCAGCCTCACCCAGTGCCCCTGCAGTCAGAAATAACCCCCAAAACAGATTCCCTGCTGAGCTCAGCCCACAGGCACCTCTGAACAGCACGGGAAGGCAGAGTTTTGAGGCTGAAGCTCCTGCAGAAACAGGAATTACTGTCAGAGGAGGCCCTGGGGCTGGCGCAGCCAGCTGACACCCACATCAGTGCTCTCCGCGTACCCAAGGCACAGATGAGCTCGCTGACCTAAGAGCTCAAGTGGTGAATGCAACAGGATCAGAGCAAATGTTACATCTTTCCCTTATCTGAAGGGGTGTCATCTCTGAAACAGCTTTCTGCTGCAAACCACTGGAAACTGTGCTGCACAGGAAGGAACTGCAGCTTCTGAACAGGAAGCAAGAACGCGGCGGCAAGAGGAACGCGCTTTCCTCCCCTGGACAGGACCTAAACACAGGCACTCCTTGACACCCACCTGGGCTTTTACAGTCATGTACAGAATGTCAGATCCAAATCCAGCAGAACAAATGTTTTTACTGGTGGAAACCCATTAAGAATCCAGTGACACTGCGAACTCGTAAGCAGAGGGCATTTAGCTGGGTGCGTGTGCATCCAGCCCCTCTCAAACCCCAGAGACAGCTCTGCACAGCAGAACACCAAATGCTGCAGCCACACCACCAGCCCAGCAGGACTCTCTGCTCCAGTAAGCTACAGCTCCCAAAGCCATCAAGGGTAGACATTAATTTAACAATCAGAGATGCTCAGGTATCTGCCCAGACAGCACCTCCAGGGAGCATTAACTTCCTACTCCTTCCCAAGCATCGCCAGTGGAATTTTAACATCCAAACGTTTGCCTGGCCTTTTTATTTCATCTTGATCTTCAAGCATTTAATTTTCAGCAGGAAACAACCACCACTACTTTCCAGTAATGCTGCTTCTTTAAAATCACCTCCCTGCATACCTTTAGTTGGCACCTGATAGGAACTTCCTTTGCTGTCACTACCAGAAAGAAACGGAAAGCCAGCAACCACGACCCCAGAGAACAGAGGGACTTGCTCCAAGAGCCAGGAATACCACTTGGTACTGGAAGTTTCCCTCAGCCCTGCTTTGGCTTCCTCCCACCACATCCCCTCTGCCCTCAGGGCTGCTCGCAGGCTCCCACCCCACCGAGCTGGGTTAAACAAATGCCAGGAGAGCCCTGGATCAGGTTCCTGCTGGCACCAACCCACAGCCTCCCCCTCCAGGCGTCAACTCTAAATGCCTGCAGTGCTAATTACGATCAGACAGCCATGGGAAAGCAACAGTAAGAAGCCTTTACAGTTTGATTAGCAGCAGTCATGTTGGCACTCCTACAGCAGCAAGGTTTATTTTGGGCACAGCTACCACTTTGGGGGTGGTTAAAGCCACTCTGGGAAGCTCCTGCCCTCCCAGCTGAAGTCTTTTCAGGACAGGAGCTGCCAATGGCTTTGTGATCTCCCACACCTCCTGGGTGTTGGAAGTGGCACTTGGGAAGTACCTGTCAGCACATTCCTCCCAACAGGAAGGAAGCTGCTCTTAGGTGAATCCTACAAAGGAGAGCTCTCTGGCCTCACAGCTAGAAAAAACACTTGGAGGTGAACCCATGCTGCGAGGGGAAATGCCCCTGTTTACATGGAAAGTGTAATATTCAAATGAACTGCATCAGCATTGAAAAAGGACAGGAACCCACAGCTCCTTAACGCCAACACCTTCAGATGCAGGAGCTGGGCTTGGTGATTTCTGTGAATGTGGTGTTTGCTGTGTGAGAAGACAACAGGAAGGAAGTAAATCCCTAAACTAAAATCCCCGAGGCTGACTGTACCATAACAGCAGTGTCAGCCACTGAACTCTGTGAGATGGGACCCACCTCACCCTTCTAAAGCTTAAATCCTGACCCCAGCTGCTGCTGGCAAAGCACATGAGCAGGACTGCTTTCATCTGTAACCTGCTGACTGCAGTCACTGCACCATTCCATCCCACGCTCCCCCTGAAGCAGCTTTATTGATTCGATGGATCCAAGCCTCTCTCCTCCTACCTGACCATTTATACCCCTGTGCCCTCTTTATTTCCAAAGTGCCTGACTGCACAGGGCTGTTACTGGAAGAGTTTGAAGGAGTTACTCACCAGCAGCTTCACCACCACCATCTCCTCCCTGGAAGAGAGAGAAGCAGGTTATACCTCACAGAGCACAGTGTAATCCCCCTCCAGCCCGGGGTGCTCAGCTCTCCCGGTGACCCCGCGGTGGTCAGACACCCAGAGGCTGCTCTGCTCTGTCTGCCAGTGCCTCCCGAGCCCTGGAGCCAGGGAGGCAGCTCCAGACCCACCAGGGCCTCGCAGGGACATGAGGGTTCTGCAGATTGACATCGTGGACTCGTAAGCACCGGTTCTCCCACAGCGACTGATTCAATCCCACCAGCTGCTGCATGAAACACACCTCGTGTCCTTTTACAACTCTAAACAGGCAGCACTGACCCTGCTGGCCTGGAGCCCACGGCACAGTTCTCATTCCCACACTGGGGAGGAGGGGGGTGGGCAAGAATACTTTATTATTTTACTGTTGAGCAGCAGCAACAAGAAAGTCACCCCACAAGCAATAGTTCGGTGTCCCCTCCTTTCTTCTCTGTGACTTCCCCACACCAAGCCTTTATCTGTTAGCAAGGCCAGCAGCATTTGTTCCATCCAGGGTGTTTAACTCCCCTTGGGAACGTTACTGATAAAAGTTTCCTTCACTAAACACTGAACACTAAACACTCCTTTCATACTGAAACTGTAACTTGACACAAAGACATAGAAAGTCTTCCAGCAGCAGCCAAGATAGGAGGTTTTCCCACCTTTCCTAGACTGAACATTGCTAATTACACAGCAAAATTGCCATTGTCGGGATGTAAATGCACAGGAACTCACACAAATACATCACCTCCAGCCTCTGGCTGGGCCACCCTGCAGTAGCTCCAGCCTCTGCTGTTTGGAGCTGAAACTACCACATGAAATTAAAATATTCCACATGGGAAGAAGGTTTGCAAAGCTGAGAACCACAGTGTGTAATACAATTAAGTAGAAAATAGAATTAGACTAAACAGTTTAATTTATAGCTGCTACCACAGAAAACAAAAATAATCCTATTTATATTTTCTACATTGGAACAAGACTTTTTTTTCTGCAACAAACAAGTTTTGTGACTCAAAGCACTTAATAACAAAATGGGTTAAAGCGATGATTGATGCCAATTATCAAAACAAAACTTGCTGTGTATGACCCATGAGGCAAAGGCACCTGCTGCAACATTTGGGATCAACAATTGACCTACCCAGTCCTTTCCAAAAAGCCTAAAGCTACAGAGCTTTAAAGCACAAGGTTTCTCCCCCCTCCTCTGGAGTTTATCTATGTGAGTGCAGTCTACCCAAGGTTCCCTTTCTTCTAAGTTCAGAGGAATTATTACTGTTCATCCTGGTTTCCCCACTGAATGCAATCACACACCCAGCTAAGTCCACGATAACAAATCCTCCTCCCTGTTGCTACCAAGCAGACAGTTGACATGGGAAGTTACACATCTTAAAGGCAGTGAAGACACAAAAGACGGATTTGGGCTGCTGAGGGTTGGGATGTGAAACCACCTGCCAGCCAACAGACCCACACAGAGCCTGCTGTAGGCAATCACTCTGTAAAATCTGTTAAACCCCATTTACCCGCGTGGCTGAAGCTGGATTTCACACCACTCCACTGCTGTCCAGCAGTTAAGAGCTCTAGAAAGTGATGCCCCTTTAGAAATATCCATCACAGTGAGGCTGTCACTGGGAAAGAAAACCTTCAGGAAAAGAACACAGTGAGATCCTACAGTGCTCTCACTCTGTGACCGCGGGTGACGACGCAGTCACGCACAGAGCACGACCTGTCCCCTTATCCCTCCTGGCACTGACCTTGGGGTCTACAGGGTCCCCACAGTTTGCTTCAGTTGAGCTGCTCCTTTGTGGTCCAGAGGATTCGCAGTCTTCTCTGATTTCACCTGGCTTAGTCCCTACAAGCAGATTGATTCTGATCAGGCTGTGAGATAACATGTGCTGGGAAAGCAGATCGCAAAGGGGCAGCGGTCTGGGTGTTTGGGGGATTCTTGTTCAGGTTTTTAAGTTAAAGCTTGGCTTTTCTAAGATGTCCTGGGCCTTCAGACATGGTCTCACCAGTTGCTGCCTACTCATGCAGCCGAGGGGGTAGCTTGAACAGATGGAAGCCAGGGTCCCAAGGCCATGGGCAGGGCAGCTTCATCCCAGCTGGGAGCAAAACACAGAACTTACGCTTCCTCTGATTAATCAAGAGCAATTAGTGCTGCTCCAAACACTCAGACACAAGTTTGCCTTGCTCTGGCTGATTAACTTGGGAGAAACTGCATCAAAAATACAGTTCCCTTGGCTTGCAAGAGCTCTGTCCAAGAGTTGTATGAAAAAAACAACCCTGGAAGCAACTCAAAATGAGAAATAAAAAGATGCCAGGCAAGCAGACATCATCCGTGACCCTGAACTACCAAATGGGAAGCAAGTTTTGTTTTCCACACTGAGGCACCGGCGGCCGCAGGCTGACACAAAACCACCCCAATGTGTGCCCACAGCCCTGGGAAGAGGGCGCCGGGCCCTTACCGGATGGTTTAGCCCAGGAGGGCGGGTTCTCCTCGGGAGTGCCGAAGATGCTGGATGCCATCTTGTTCCTTCGCACCGGCTGCTCCGTCGGCTCGTCAAAACCCAAGGAGAAGTTGGATCCCCCACCCGGAGGACGCAGCACTCTGGGGAGAGAGAGTCAGCTTCACAGCCTTGCACATACCGTGACCAAGCTGCGCTCCAACACACCAAACAGGAGCGGGAAGCCCAGAGATCGCTGTTGGCCCCTGTAACGGCGCTCACACAGGCCCAACTCTGCCCAACCAGATGAGGTGGGCACATCACACGTTGGCTTTCACCAAACAACACCGACCTGTAAAGGCGAGGTCCCTGCCAGCCTTCAGCCCAGGCTCTGTCACCACTGCTCCTCTCTTCAGCAACACTTACAAAAATAAAATACCCCTGCACTTTGCTTGTTCCCTTGACTTGGAGCCAATGGGAGCTGCTGCCACCAGCTTTAAGTCTGAGCCAATTAAAGAAAAAGTGCATGGGCTTGCCCAACTCCAGCTCTTTTAAGAGCTCCCTGCGGAAGGTTAACATGAATTTTCAAACTGGCAGCACAGAAAGGACTAAAGTTTGGCATAAAAGCTGAAGCCCTGGTTGTATCGCTGGTAAATGGAGGCTGCAGCCTTGGTTTATCCCATCAGAAGAACCCTCAAGCCCTCGGCGTGCTGCTGGATGAAACTCAAAAGGTGCAGTTAAACCATTTAAGTCAGACAGTTATCAGGAGAAACACTTATGAAGCTCCAGACACACAACCCAAATCTAATGATGTTCCCTTAGACACCAAAACAGCCTGCACAGCACTTGGTGAGCTGATCCGGGGCTGCTTTCCAGCTCGCACCAATTAACCAAAATTAACAGCAATAAAAGTATCAAAATGTAATTTTTTTTCCAGATCTCATTTTCTCAATCATGAGATCTTTTCCAGGCTGAGGAGCTGGAGAAAAGCCAGAAGGTAAGGCCACATGAGAACTGTCACAACCTCCAGAGATGTGAGCGCTCCAGCAGAGCTGGGCTTTCAAGACCAGTGTGCCCCAGTAAGACCAGAGCAAGCAGGAAAGGTGCTTTTCCCTTCAAATAATTTAGTAGTTTGAACTTTGCACCAGAAAAGAGTGCACAGCTTGCTAATGCACCAAACCCAGGAACCCAACACAAAGAGCACATCTGATCTCACAAGTCATCACCATCGGCATCCAGATCTCTTCAGACTTTGTGCCCATCATATTCCAGATGCCACAAACACCTCACAAAGGTGTCTGGCACAGGTATTTACTGTTAGTCAACGAGCAAACTATTTCTCCTTACATATTTCTTCTCCCAGTAGATTGCAGAATGTGTTTTAAGAATCCAAGAATGGTTTTATGCCTTGCTTTGTCTCCTTTCTGAATCAAGAGCTAGCTATGGTACCGAGGTCCTGAATTGCTCCATTATCCCTTTTTTCCAGATGAAATGCCTCCAGGTTTATTTCCTGAGTCAATTCTGCTGCACTCACTGATTTGAAGAACAGCCTGTTCCAAGGAGGGCTCATTCCCACATCTTGGATCACCTTTATTTTACCGGAGCAGTGAAACCAGCTCTCTCTTAACAGCAGTTTCCACTGACAGACTTAATGCAATTAACAGAAGAGCCAATTGAAAGGAAAAATCCATTGCTCAAACTGTTAAAGAGAATAATCCCTCCTGCCAACCTCAGCGAGAGTCTGAGATTTCAGAAGCCTCCCAGCCCTGAGACGTTGTAACGTGCTTCATCAAAGCAATGAACCACTCTTGAATCACACCTGATCCGCAGCGATCTGGGCTGGGAACTCACCCACAGCTCCCAGAAACACAAAAACACTCCTGTGTAAAGGGTTGGGCGTTTGTGGGCTTTTTGCTTTGTTTTAAAACGCACCTAAAGAAGCTGGGCCAGGCACTGGCAGGGGCTGCACGGGGAGGTGGTGGAGTCCCCACCCCTGGAGGGGTCTGAGAGACGGGCAGAGGAGGTGCTCGGGGATGGTTTAGTCGCGGACAGGTGCGGTTGGACTGAATCGCCTCAAAGGGCTTTTCCAACCAAGCGGTTCTGTGGCTCGAAGCCAACTGGAATTGTCACCTTTGCGGGGCCAAAGCCTTGCAGGGCAAGGCAGGAGAGCCCGGAATAGCGGCGGGAGCCGAGCCTCCTCCCGCTCATCGCCCAGCCCTACCTGCCGAGCTCCCTTTGTTCGCAGCCCGCGCGCCCCCGGCCCGGGGAAGGGGCTCCCCCCGCGCCCTGCCCGCTCCTGGGGACCCGGGGGGCGCAGACAATGGAGCCCGACCGGCCCCACCCAGGGGCGGCAGCGGGGGGTGCCCCCCCCCGCCCCGCGATGGAGAACAGAGCCGGATGCGGGGCAGGGGATGCACTCGGAGCCCCCCACACCGGCGATGGGGGGGAGGGGGGTGCAGCGTCCCCCGTACCCCCCGCGATGGGGGCTCGGCCCGGCCCGCGGCCGCCTCCCCTCTTTGTTCGCGGCAGCACGGGTGCAGACGCGAGCCCAGCAGCCCGGGGCTCCCGCCGGCTCTCCCGCGCCCCCGGGCGGGCTCGGCCACAGCTGCCCCCACCCCGCCCCACCCCGCAACCCGAGCCCCACCGGGCGCGGCCGCCGCCGCCCCGGCCCCGCGCACGCCGAGCCCCGCCCCCCGCACCTGGAGCTGTTCCTGCCGCTGGGGTCCATGCCCGCGAAGGTAGTGGTGGTGGTCATGGCGGAAAAGGGGGGCACCGGGCACGGTCCAACGGCGGTGGCGCGAGCTGAGCGCCCGCCGGCCCTTCCGCCGGTGACAACTGCAGCCGCCGCCCGCGCCGGCCCTGTTTTTATACCGGCCTTAAGGCCCGCCCCCCAACCGCCTCCTCATTGGGCTGTTCAAACCCTAGCCCGAGCATCTATTGGGCTTTGCCCTGCCACTCTGCCCTTCGGCCCGCCCCACCGCCCCTTGGGCGACGCCTCGACTCATCTCTGCAAGCTGATTGGTGAGGCACTACGTCTGCTCCTCGCTGATTGGCTATGCGCGGGTGGGCGGTGCCCTTTGTTGGTGATTGGCGGGCGGCGCTGTCGCTCCCGCCTAGCGCGCTGTGATTGGCTGAGCCGCGCATGAGGCGACACAAAAGTCGCTTCCCTTGTGCGAGGCGACCGCGCCGTGCGGGGAACGCGGGGGGAGCGCGGCGCAGACCCCGCCCTGAGCGCCCCCAAGTGCCACCGCCCCCAGCACACCCTGACACCACCCCGGTGCCACAATCGCAAGAGACACCATCCCGGTGCCACTGCCCCAGCAGCCAGCCCAGGCTCCCGCTGCCTCGCGCCCACCGCCCCACCCTGCCCACGGCAGCCTCCGAGCCGCCTCAGCACCTCGTGGTGCAGCCCCACAGGATCTATCAAAAAAAAAATCTCGTGTAGAAATACCCCCCCAACCACTCTGTAGGTCCCCAGGGAATCCTCTGTTGCATCACATCTTTCGAGAGGTGGATTAAAGCGAAATTTTAAGTGACATGACACGGTTGTTTTAATTCTATTATCCCTTAGGCTTGGGCATTAAGAAGGCAAACACCACCTCCTTGCGTACAGGTAGAGCATCCGCTCTCTCGGGAACCTTCAGAAGCATTCTGTCATCTGAACACTTTTTATTCAAACCCACAGGATTTGACTCTTAAATTTGCACCCCTGAGACACACAGAGACGTTTGTTAAAGTCAAGATGAAGAAAAACCCGTTCCCTCTGCCCAAGCCAGTTTTAATGTGCAGCTTTAAACCTTCCGCATTTCCAAGGGACCCCTCTGAGCTCATCCCTGGCTCCCAATAGAAGCTGCTCTGCTGATTATAATGAGATCAAGGGCTTTATGAAGGGGTGACTACAGAAACTGGGTTTACGATCTCTCCTTGGATGATGACATTTGACCAGAACAATCCTCAGCAGCTGTTTGGAAACCTGAGACACCAAACAATTCCACCTGTTGTTGGAATTCCTCCAGCAACGAATGCAAAAAGCATCTGGAAGTCTGAGCAAGACTCCAGGAAACGCAAGGGTTAGGCAAGGAGAGATACCATTGCTTTGAGAAGGAGCCCCAGCCTGGCCATCCCCAGGGACCAAGGGCTCTTCACACCACTCTCTGCTATTTAAAGCAGCCACAAAGCACTTGCTTTTATTCCAAGCACATGGCACAAAAAAGGGGGTTTAATTCAGTCTTGTCTTCTCTTCTTCCCCCAATTCATTCACAGCTGAAGGTGAAAAGAGTCAACCAATAAATAATCCTTGCTACAGCTGGATTTGTGGTTGTCAGAGCATTCTGCATCTGAAGGGATGCAGCACCTAAGTTCAGCAGAGGACCAGTACCCTACAGACTCACCTGTCTGTCCGACCGAGCGGGCGCTGGGTGCTGCCAGAGCTGCTTTGGTGCCTCTGCACATCTTCTGGTGAAGTTTGTCACCATGCAGCACCGTTTGGGAAGGAGGCTCCAACCACCACTTTCAGGCTCCTCACAAAGCTGCAGAGATGCCGTTCTGAAGAGCAGAGCAGGCAGCTCATGCTGCTGTTCTTGTCCGGGCACCCAGAGTCAGCTGGCAGCGCACTCCAAAGCGCTGCTCCTCCGTGGGCATCACTGGGAGCCAGTATCCTGATGGAACCCTCAAAGAGCTCCTTTCATTCCACTTTCGTCTTGTCTGAGCTTGCCCAGACTGTGAGGTTTTCTTAATCAAGTGATCCATCAGCGGTGCTGTAATGACATCTATGGACTGGATGCTGAGAGGGTGATCAAAGCCACCCAAAACAGCACAATTTTAATCACAAAGGGTTCTGCTCTCCCCATCATCCTCATTCCCACTGGAGCTCCTCGCCAACTCCAACACTTCTGCTGGACCCTCAGAACTGCCGGGATCTCTGCTGAGAGCGAGCCACTGCTTCCACAGCACCACCAGCCCAAGGCGATCCCTCCCGCGTGCTGCAGGTCTTCGGGGGGAGATAAAAACCCTTCCCCTCACAGGGACTCAAACAATTTCACAAACATCACCTGGCCCCCCAGCCATCTCCACGTTGGACTGAGGACCACGAGCCCCGTGCTACTAGACGAAAAAACAGCAAACCTCCGGAACTGAGCACCCTGAAGGCCAGCCAAAAAAGGGCAAAGAGGGACCCCAATCCAGGCTTCCATCTCCTGTTCATTCCCACACCCCCAGCCAGCAGGGAGAAGGGCTGCACTACCAACGCATTCCAACACCCAGTACAGAAAAGCAAATCGGAGGATTAAATCTTTCCCCATCAGCACATTCAGTTTGGCAACCAGTTACCAGCCAGGACGAACAAACCTCAGTAATCCAGAGAATGGATTACATTAGATTACAGAGGTAATGGAATTTAAGAATAACTGAAGTTATTTAAATGCTTTTGGACTCTCTTTTATCACTCCACAGCACTCCCTTGCACCAGTGATGCAAGCGGATGGAGAAATGGTCACAAGCTAATATCCTGATAAAATCCTTCAATTTATTGTTCATTTCCAATTTAATAGATGATGGCCAAGGAAACATCTAGTTTTTCATTTTTAGCTTTGAAAACAAATTGCCATTCCTTAGGAATTCAATTCTTTCCAACTGGTTGAGACACAGAAAGCATCACATCTTTGAGCCTGACACACTGCACCCCTTCATTAATGTTGCAGCAATTACCAGTGAGCCAGTACCCAACAGACCCAGCACTTCTGTTACACCCTCTCACCCGGAAGTGATGGAGCACAGGCACTGGGAATGAATGTTCTTGTGAGAAAACAACCTGGCTTTGGCCACCAGCTTTGCAGAGGCCATGTCTGTTGTGACAGCGTGGTTATCTCAAAGCACCCACCCTCAGCACCACCGCAGGGCTTTCTCCATACGCCGGTACCAGAGCCCCTCTCCCGTTACCTCTCGGTGTTTCCTTACACTCCTGCCAGGTTGGTGTATTCTGTTTCAGAACAGCCTCGCACTCCCAAACCCCTTCTGACCCAGCGTCCAGGGCAATCGGTACCGACCTCCAGAAGCCCTCTTGAACGGGTGTTCTCCCCATTAAGCCGCTGATGGTCAGGCGTTAACAGAGGGTCCCCCCAAACAGCAGGGCTTTCTGTCTGTCATTACAAACACCAACACAAACTCCTCACTGCAGGTGCCCGAAACAACCTCAACTGCATCTCAAGATACCTGCAGGGTCCATTCCCCCATGGAAAACCAAACTGCTCGAGGGACTGTAGACCCGGCACGTGCTAACGGCGAGGTCTCAGCCACAGGAAGGCACCAGGGTGTTGTACCCAATGATGACACACTGCATCCTTGTCCACTCAAAACCAGAAGAACATGAACTGACCAGCATGGCAATCACTTCAGGATTATCTGAAAACTCTGGGCAATGATGTAATTTGCCCGGGCTCCTGAAGGATCCCAGCTGTTCAATAATCATGAAAACTCACCTCTCAGCTCGTGCAGCAAAGCGTCTCAGCCTGGTTTTCCTTTTGCCTCCAACGTGTGGGCTTCTCATAGCCCATCAGGCTACACAAGAACAGCTACAGATTGGGCCAGGGCAAACAGCGAGGTGAACTCCAAAGCACTTGATCCAGCTTGTTTCTATCCGTGCCCTTCACACACTCCCAACCCACCACTCCCGTGGCAGCATTCCAAGGGAAGAGGCAGCCACAGCAAAACCCCTTGGCTCCTGGCAACAGGGACCAACAGGTCAGTTCTCTCTGCAGCGGAGGTGCAGGACTGACAAGCACTCACAAAACCACGCAAGAGCAGCTCTAACACCACTGTTTTTAAAGAACCCAGCCAGTATTCCCACTGCGCGTGCACACACGGAACACATTGTGCCACCACTGAACAGTGCCCCAGGCTGAGGGGAATGAAGAGTTTAAGGCTCCTGAAGAAAAGTCACACAACTTCCTTCAGACTGTTCTGTGGTTGTCATCTGACCGAGGAAACATCTCTCAGAAAAGGCCATTTCACCCATTTCTGACTGCAGCCACCACCTCACACAAACCCCACTCAGCTCTGCTACAGGGATGGTTTCAGAAACACGACTGACTTGTAAAAAGATGCCAGAAATGGAGAACTTCAGGTGATCAATGTCTCACCATTGGTAACAGCCTGTTGCTAAATCCTGGAGAGAATTCCAGTTGATGCCAAAGTAAGGAGCATTTCCAGAGCTACTGCATCAATGCCAAGGTACAAAGCCTACGGTTTTCATTCCTGCCCAGGGGAATTCTGGTCAGCCGATCAGAATTCATGTTAAGTGACCCCATTTTAGCAATGGAACGTTATTCTAGAGAACCAGCTCGTGAGCAATGAAGCCCCACTCCCCTGGTTCAGGAAGTTAAGAGTTGTTTTTGAAAGCATGCTCTTCTGTGCCTGTCACCACACTGACACCGCCTCAGGAAAGAGAAAGCAGCAGGCAAGATCCAACACGGAGTTTGGGGCTGAAAAAAACCCTGTGCTTAAGGAGATCTCACCCGTTCATCAGAAAGTAAAGCAAGTCCAAACATCTAAGATGAAGACAGCTTTTCCCTGGGAAGAAGCCTTGGCGTGACACCGAGCTCCAGAACCCTGCAGAGCCTCCCCAGCCTCGCCCGGCGCAGAGCCAGACTGTAACGTACCGGGGTCTGCAAGGTACAGGGTGGGAAATCACTCGGCATTCCCTGAGCTAAAACCATGGCATGCACTAGCCAACTTCCTTCAGCCACAGAGCCAAAAGCTACTGCAGAAACAGACGTTACTTCTATCTCTATTAGATGCAATGAATGTAGTCTCAGATGTTAAAATCCTGCCATAAGTCGAATAGATCGTTGTCCACCAGCTAAACACAGCCCCACCCTGCTGCCACAGAGTTAAAGCACTCCCAGCTCCAACAGGCAGAGGCCTCACAGGCAACAACCCCCTCTGGGATCAACCATGACAAGAACTACCACCAAAGAGTCAGCTCTGCTAACAGGTTCACACGTAAAGGAGCTCTGAAGAACTGCAAACACTACAGAACACGAGAACAATCCAGGACACCAGGGAGGGCAGGCAGGTAGGGAATCCCCCATGAATTTCATGGATTTCACCACCACTGCTGAACCTCCTCATGAGAAAACTCAGAACAGCCACCCTGTGGGATAGACTCATGGAAACACCACTGTCACTGGCTCCCTCTGGTCCTTCAGGCCTCTTCCCTCTCCAGCAGCAACACCCAACAGGAAAGCAGTTTTTGGAATCTCCACTGCCATAGCTAAATACACCCAAACTCAGAGCTGCCTTGTTTATTTTTGCTTTACACTGTCTCCCAAGTGATATCATGGCAGGCTGGTTCACAACACTATCGGCTCTCTTTAACTTAATGTTCACATCAAAGAGCATTCAAACACAGTTTAAAATCAGCTGCTGTGACAACATCCATGTTTATACTCAAAACTTGAAAGATCTCAACCCAAAGGCACGAGGGAGCAGCCCAGCAGTTTGCAGTTTGCCTGATCAAATATTTTTGTCTTAGCAGAACATAACACAAAAAAAACCCAAAAGACAAAACTGCCTTCTGTTTCCAGTTCCCCCACCAACTGAACGAGGTCCCAAGGAAGCCTTTCAGTTCCAATGATGCCAACTGAAAACAGGGATCACGCTTACTTACCACATTGGAAGCTGAGAACTGAGAAGCATGAAGTGCTGAGTACTGTTGCTCCACAGAAAAATAAAGAAAATTGGTTATTTTAAACAAGAAGTTTATTTAAACAACAAGACGCTTTACTTGAAGGGAAAACTATCTAGGAACATTTGATTTTTAGAGTAATTTACCCCTACTTAGACAGAGATTGCTCTACATGTAACAGCTACGTACAAAAAAGTTATAAAATTGTCCTTGGTTTTACAATGATAAAAGAAAAACATTGAAATTATCCAATCAAACAAGGTATGCAAGATTTTTGTTTTTTAAACAGTGAGAGCAAAATAACTTACTGGAATATAAAGATAAAAGTATAAGGAGCATGCCACTAACGGAGAGAGGGGCATTTTCACAGAACCAGTTTGTTTTCCCACCCCATCTCCATTAAATGCTGATCAAAACATACCATTGGCCATTTAGTTAAAAAAAATATGCATTATGTCTGTGCACATACACCAGTTACTTTATGTACAATAGAAGGAATAGGAAAAATCAGAGAGAGAAGAGAGAAACTATGCTGCAGTAGTCAGGATGTGGCTGAACCAAGTCTCATTTTTCTAACTGTGTGTGTGTCGCCTGTGGGAGCACAGTTCTGGAGAAGAAAGTAGCAGGTTCTTTTTTTTGTGTGTGTTTGTTTTAGTAAACTCCTCCTGTTTGCTGCTGGAACACATCAATTGTATCTTCATCCTCCATTTCCAACTGCAGCAGGAAAGAGAAAAAAGGCGTTCAGCTCTTCTCGGAGAGCACTGCAGGCAAGGTTGTTCTTACATCTCCTACCTTCGTGTTTATTTTCTGAAGCAGAACAGCCCCACTCTCCTCCACCACCATCGCTCTGTGCATTAACTTACCTCACCTAACACCAAAGCAAAGAAACTGCACGGCAAAACAAGTGCCAGGTGACAGCTGTTGTCCTAGAATGGATTCTAGCAGAACTTCAGGGTGCACTGTGTGACTGCTATGGAACAGACTGGCACACAAAACACTTGAATTCTGTTCCTGACTCTGCCACTGCACCTGCTCGCTCCTCTTTCCTCCCTCATCGTCCTTAGAACACGGCCACAACTGCAGCACAGCAGAAAGTGGGCAGTGCCTGAGACCCTGGCCCAACTGAGCAGTGAAACCAAGCACCAGCAAGCAAAGAAATTTAAACACAACAATGGAACAGCAATGCCTCGTTCATGGAATTCCCTCTTCTCACCTAATTTCTACAGCGGATGTTCCTGGGATGCGAGTGTTGCCTGCTGACACAATCTGCATCACAACTAAAGGAGCTGTACTCCTCAACAGCCTCAATTCCTGCTCCAGAAAATCAAACTGGCCCATGGCATTAACCCCAGCTATAAACAGAGCAATCCTGAGCTTCAGCCTAACACTGAGGAGAGAAAAGCACCCTGTTGGCTCCACTGTCATTATTTCCAAGTCAAAAAAATTCATAGACTGTGTCCATAGATGGCACATGCTTTGGAGCAATAGCTTAGGAAATTGAGATCTATTATAAACCTTCTAAAATAATAAAAAGAGAGCCCTTTATTTCCTAACAAATGGCTCTGAAATGCATTCAGAACTGTAGCACTTGGGAAGGCTGATTAAACACAGCAAGGTGGAGCAGTGTAGCAAAATGCTGTTCATGGAATGACTTTCCCTTCAACCAGTTACAAACTGACAACCCAGACTCCACACTCAGTCATTTTATGCCACTCAAACAGAGCTTCACGTTACAAAAAAAACAGAAAATGACTTTTATATTACAAATGAAAGTTTGCAAACAGGAACTCTGATAACATCCTGCAAGCTTTTATAAAAAAAAAAAAAAATAAACCACAGCTTCAGAAAAAAACTCAATTCTTAACTTACCGATTCCACCTCGGAGCCGTAACTCGATGAAGCAACATTTTTAAAGACCCACATCTGTACACTGCACTCCATTTTATCACTGCACTGATGCAGACTTATTATCCAAAACAGTAAACAAGTCTTAGATTCGATTTCCAGTAATTCTAAATTAGTTACACCAAAATAAAGGTAAAAAACCACCAAATTCTACCACTCATCCATACAATTACACCAGCATTTTATATGAAAGGGAAGCATCAGCTCCTGCAGTGAGTGCTGTTTACCTGTGCAGGTGTGTCTGTTTCATTAATTGGCTGCCCATCGAATCGGAATCTGATTTGCCTCATCGACAACCCCTGGATAAAGAGAAGGAACACAAAGGGAAGTTGAGTGTGGCGTGAAAGGACTCGTGAGCTTTCTCCAAAAGCCACCACTCCTAACGCACGATGCAGCTCTCCCCTCCCCTCCCCTCCTGCGCTGACTTTCAGGCGCTGCCCTCCAAACCCTCTCGCTCTGGGCTCGCTTTAACAACCGCATTGTGTCCAGCGACCTCAGAGAAGCAACAGTGCCCCCACCGACCACGAGTTACAAGAACCACTACACCAGGCTCACCCCAAAGGCCACGATTCTTACAGTGCTTTTGAATAACAATTCATTTAAAAATCAGGTGCAACTCTTTGGGTAACACACAACAAACAGCAACACTCAACACTCCTCCTTGATCTTCCCCAACTGCAAAGCTATTCTGAAGTATTTCCCAGAAATGCAACTACCACCTATTATCCTGCAGCTGCAAAGAGCAGGCAATAGCCACTTTCTGATCCTGAATTCCTACTAAAATAAAATGAATGTCTCAAAGTTTTTCAGTTCCACAGCTGAACTTTCAAAAAATAGAGGATTCTTCCATTTCCAGAAGCTACTGATTTTCAAACTCGCATTCCCACCCCACAGTAGTCCCTTCTGAATGAGACCTCATTCTTGCCTAAGCTCCTAGATTGGAGAAGCTAACTGAACATCAACATCCCCTTCCACTAATAACACTTCTCATCCACACATCAGTCTGGAAAGGAATTCTGCAGCATGCTGTGCTCCACAGAGGAGGATGAGTGCAGTTGGACGATTCAGACAGAACTGAGAACCTCGGTGGCTGCACCTTTCCCAGTTCTATCCACTCTCTACAGGGCACCTAAAAACACAAGCAGCCTGGTTGGGTTTGAAGGAAACCCACTGGACTGTGTGGTGCTGCTCTGGCACCTCGGAATTCGAGAAGCAGCCCTCCTTCAGCCATGCAAGGGCAGAGGTAATGCACAAAATTATCGTAGTTATTACTTTAGAGAAGTTGATTTGTCAGGAAAATATTCTAATAAGGAATACGAGTAAAGTATTTGGTAAGACTTTGCAGCTCCCAGTGAAACACCTCCTTCAGCACGACAAACGCTTTGTGGTGTTCACTCAGAGCATCATCTGAAGGAGACTGTGTGGCTGCGCCTCGTGCGCATCTCTGCACAGCAACATTTGGGTTCAGCCGTTCTCTCTAACACCCTGTTTCTTAAAATACACACCCATTCCAAAAACATTGCGTTTTGCAGGTTCCTGACAACTTTATGAGCTAAGTAAATGTTGGCTGAGAACATACTGAAAACCTGCACCTTAGTGAGATCAGTATCCAAAAAAATCAAGTGTGTTCCATGAATGATTTTTCCTCACTTAAAATAATTGCAAATAGTCTTGATCTTCTGAACATGTCACTCACTGTTTATTTACTTCTATTTTAAGTCTGTACAGGGAACACACGATTTTCATTCTTTAAAGCTCCTAAATTCCCTACTATACACAACCTCCACCTCTCCAAAACTAAATCTACACAGCTTGAGGATTTTAAGACTGGACAGGCTTCGCTAAGAACAGGAACAAAACCTGACTTCTAGAGACACGCAGAACACACACAGTTACACGTGGTTTGAGAAGCAAACCCCAGAAACAAAAATTAAAGTCAAGTCATCTCCACAGAAACTTCCTTTCGATGCCAAAACAAAAAATGTCTCAGATTCTAAAGATTTATTACGGTTTTTTCCCAATTGACACCTATTTTTTTTTGCCATTGATTTGGGTTTTTTTTAAGCAGAGCAGAATTTGAGGTGAAAAGGTTTAGAATCTTAATTTATTTTTTTTCCAAGTAACTGAAGTACAAATGGTCCTTCCAAAATCCTCCTTCCCAGGACTTCAGACAACTCACCAACCCTCCAACTCCCCAAAAGACAGACATAACTGTACTTCATGTTGGGAAAAGGCAACACATGGTGATTTACATGCTATAACATGAGCTTGTATGACAGAGGCAGAAGAAGGGAGCTCACAGCTTCACACATTCACTCATTCCTCCCCAGAACACCCACACAGAACACGTTCACGTGTTCAGCAAGAGATGAGTTTCCCGCTCTTTATTCGTATCGCTGTCCTATTGCAGTAAAAGACAAACCAGAGAGGTTTTACCACTCTGTATGCAAATTAAGAGTTTGTCTTCCTTGGTGGTGAAACAGTTACCTCAATATTTCATGCTGATTTTATTGTATTTGATGGTATCACTGAATACTTATGTTTAAAGAAAAACTTTGCCTAACTCCAAATGCCTTCCTAGAGACGGAACCTTTTAAACGCTGGCAGTCATTAAAAAAATCATGCAGAGCAGGGACAAAACATTCCTCATAGAATTTCAGAAGGAGGTGTTGAATGGCACTACGCTCATACAGGTATGTTTAAAACTTGCAGTAGCTGCTTACAACCCAGCAGGGCAGCTACAGATCCCACTAGGCCAGCAAAATGCATTTTTTTTGTCCCTCAGAGGATTAATTTGACAACTAGGCCACAAGAGGAAAAAAACCCTCATCATTAAATGCACAAGCTCTTTCCCAAGCCAGATATCAGACACTTTTAAACTCTGATATTTTCTCATCTCGATACAATAACACTAAGCTAATAAACCAGAAGCCTATGACCAGTCCAAGAAGTTACTCAGAGCTACAAAAACACCCCCCCATTATCACTCAACTCCCGATCCTGAGCTCACACCGCAGGGTCCCTTTTCCACACTGCTATTTCTGAGCAGCAGAGTAAGAGCTGCCTCCCAGCAGCCTACACCTAAGGTGGGCTTTGCAAAGATAACAACAGAGCTTTATTTCACCCGTTTCCCGACACAACCCTTCACTCCATCACAAATCCCAAGAACAATGTGCTTCCCCCAACACAATTAGTTTCTGTTAAGTCTTTATCATTTTGCATATTTCAACCATTTAAAGACCTAATTTGTCCCTGTGGAGCCCACCTCTCCCCCAGCCACCGCCTCTCCTGATAGCCCTACAGGAACCATACCTGTCGTTCGCAATAGGCTTTCATTAGTTTGCTAAGTGGTGTGTGCCTCTTAATCTTAAACTGCACCACAGACCCATCTTGCCCTGCCACCTTCAGATTAATGTGGTCATTGTTTTCAGTCTTCACTCCTTCCTGTTGAGGAAATAAAAGAAAAAACACCACAACACTTTTTTAAAAGGTATGAAACGAGAAGTGAACGTTTTACCAAAGTGCAACAGGTCATTAAAAAGGAGGTAATAAAGATACTGCAGCCGTTTACCAACTTGAGACTTTGAATTGGGAAATAGAAGGTCAGTAGTTTTTTGTTTGAAAATGAAGTTAAAAGCCACACACAAAACCCCCCAAACTTTGCTAACATTAGTTGTCATGCTTGAGACTGGTTAACGCTCAAAGTGGCAGTGAAGAGCTACCAGGCCAGTTGCTTCACAGTGAATTTTAAAAATTATTTCTCTGAAGGGCACACTAATACCCAACACTGCAGCTCCCAATCAAGGAATGAAGTTAATTTACATTATTATAGCTGCGGTCTGAGCCATTCGCAAGTCTCTTACTGCACCTCAAACTTTCTCCTATCAGCTGGGGCACTTCTGCAGCAAACTTCCAGGCACCGTAAGAGGGCTGTACTTGAAACAAATCTGAGAAGAGCCAAGCTTTCTCCTCCAGAAAATGTTTCATTAAACCCCTCCTGCCGAGGCTGCCGGTCCCCCCGCTTCCACCAGCAGCCACGCGCAGGAACTGCAGGAACTTCCAGCCCGGCTGCTCGTGCTCCGACAGCGGGGCAGGGTCAGAGCACAGCCCGGGGCTCCGCATCCTGGGCTTCCCGGCCCCATCCCCACCTTTACACCCCCCGGCCACAGGGCAGACCCCGCACAGCGCCCTACGGCGGGGGGGGGGGGGGGGGCGGGCGGTGCGGAGCTCCTCCGGCGGGTCCCGCAGGGCGCCGGGGCCCCTCCCGCGGCACGAGGCGGGCAGGGAGCGATGCTCCCGCATCCCCGCATCCCGGGGGGAGCACGGAGCGGGCAGGGAGCGATGCTCCCGCACCCCCGCATCCCGGGGGGAGCACGAAGCGATGCTCACGGAGCGATGCTCCCGCATCCCCGCATCCCGGGGGGAGCACAGAGCGGGCAGGGAGCGATGCTCCCGCATCCCGGGGGGAGCACGGAGCGATGCTCCCGCATCCCCGCATCCCGGGGGGAGCACGGAGCGGGCAGGGAGCGCCTGCCCCGGGCCGGAGGAGCGGCATAAAGCGGTCCCCGAGCGCCTGCTCCCCTACCCCGTGTCTGGGGGGCGGCACAAGAGGGTCGGGGAGCGATTGCCCCGCATCGGGGCGGGGGCATAAAGGGGTCAGGGAGCGATGCTCCCGCTTCCCCGCGGCTGCACAAGGCGGGCAGGGACGGACCCCCCGCTCCTTCCCCGCGGCCGGGGGGCGGCACAAAGCGGTCAGGGAGCGGGTGGCCCCGCGTCCTCGTGGTCGCGGGACAGCAGGCAGCGGGCCGGAGGGGCTGCAGCAGGCGGGCAGGGAGCGCTCCCCCTCCCCGCGGGGGGCCCGGGCCGAGCCCGCGCCGGCGCCGCCAGGAGGAGGAGAGGAGGAGGGGGGGGGGGGGACACGGCAGCGCAGCAGCCGCCTCCGGGCCGGCCTCTCTCCCCGCGGAGGGCGGGCAGGCGGCCCCCACACCCCCCCCGCCGCGCTCCGCTCCCCGCGATCCCCGCCCGCCCCGGGGAGGCCGCGGCGGGGTCCGGGCAGCGCAGGAAAATGGCGCGCGGGGCCGGGGGGGGGGGAATGGGCGAGAGGGGAGGGGGGGGTGCGCGGGGCGGCCTCACCTTGGGCTTCTCGTCGGCCATGGCGAGCGAGCAGGGCGCGGGCGGCTGCGAGCGCCTCACAAAGGGGGGGAGGAAACGGCCGAGCGCGGCGGCGGAGCGAGAGGAGGGAGCGAGAGAGAGAGAGAGAGAGAGAGAGAGAGAGAGAGAGCGAGCGCGCGCGGGGAGGGCGGGGGGGGCGGGGAGCGCGCACGCAGCGCCGCGGGGCCGCGCCTGGCCCCGTGCGTGCGCGCGCCCGCCCGCGCTGCCCCCTCCCCCTCCTCCCCACACGGACACACCCCCCCACACCCCCCCCCCCCGCGCGCGCGCGGCGCCGCCCATTGGGTCTCGATAGCGGAGGGAGGGGGGGGGGGGGGGGGCGGGTTCAGCGCGCGGGGTTCCAAGCGGGGGGGGGTCGGGGAGCGCGCGCGCGCGCCCCGGCCGTTACATAACGCGGCGGGAGGGCGGGGCGTGCGCGCGCGCCACCACGGCTGCCCGCGCTGCGTGCGCGCGACACCGCCCCCCCCCCGTCGTGTTCCCCCCCCCCCCCCCAGTGTCCCATCCCCCACACCGGGCGCAGGCGGGCATTGTCCTCCGCAAAATGGCCGCCGGGCCCGCGCCAGATCCGCCCCGTGCCCCAACGGCATCCTCGGGGCGCCCTGCCGCACCAGCCAGGGCCCCGCCCCAGGCGCGGCACCCCAGGGCTTCCCCCCACCCCAGCCAGCGGTCCCTGCGCTCCCCAGGGCTCCCCAGCCTCCTCGGGGCTCCCCAGCCCTCCTCGGGGCTCCCCAGCCTCCTCGGGGCTCCCCAGCCTCCTCAGCGCTCCCCAGCCTCCTCGGGGCTCCCCAGCCTCCTCAGCGCTCCCCAGCCTCCTCGGGGCTCCCCAGCCCTCCTCGGGGCTCCCCAGCCCTCCTCGGGGCTCCCCAGCCCTCCTCAGCGCTCCCCAGCCCTCCTCGGGGCTCCCCAGCCTCCTCAGCGCTCCCCAGCCCTCCTCGGGGCTCCCCAGCCCTCCTCAGGGCTCCCCAGCCTCCTCAGGGCTCCCCAGCCCTCCTCAGGGCTCCCCAGCCCTCCTCAGGGCTCCCCAGCCTCCTCAGGGCTCCCCAGCCCTCCTCGGGGCTCCCCAGCCCTCCTCAGCGCTCCCCAGCCCTCCCCAGGGCTCCCCAGCCCTCCCCAGCCCTCCTCAGCGCTCCCCAGCCCTCCTCAGCGCTCCCCAGCCCTCCCCAGGGCTCCCCAGCCCTCCCCAGCCCTCCTCGGGGCTCCCCAGCCCTCCCCAGGGCTCCCCAGCCCTCCCCAGGGCTCCCCAGCCCTCCCCAGGGCTCCCCAGCCCTCCTCAGGGCTCCCCAGCCCTCCTCAGGGCTCCCCACTCCCTGCCCTCGCTTCCCAGCCCTGCCACACTCTCCCCCACCAGCGCCTTTCCCTGCGGGGACCCCTCCGTGTCCTCCTCCTCTCGAGCCCCCTCAGACCCAACGTGTTTGCCCAAGGGTCTGAGAGCCATTGGCTGCAGTCCTGAAATCCTCAGCCTTTCCTGAGAAATGGGAGGCACGGGGTTGCCCTGAAATGTTTGTGGGTTCTGCAGAGGGAACTGAGCCCCCCAGTTGCCCTGAAAAATGCATCCGGAATGTGACCACCAACAGCACAGTCAGGGGGGCTTTAGATCCTCCACCGGGCCAAGGACAGGGTGAGCGCCTCAGCCATGACATAAAGAAGAGAATGTACTGCTAGTGGTGTGATTCACTCAAGATTCCAATGGAGGGGAGGAGGAAATTGTCAATAACTCCAGGGATTTCACTCAGCAGGTCCCTACAAAACAGGGAGGGGTCATGCTCACCTCCTGGATTTGTCCAGAACAAACCACTGAAATACCAACTGAAGAGAAACTTGCACGCAAATACACTCCACTCCTCTCCACGAATCCTGATCCCCCTCCTTGGCCTTTTGCCCCATCACTTTGCATCCCAGCACCTCCCTTCTGAGTGCAGACTCACAGGGATTGTTTTGTTTTACTGGCATTGTCTGGGAATTGAAGAAGATGACACGAAGCCAAAGCTTTACCTGAGCCCACCTGAACCCTCCACAAAACACAGAGGGGAAGCCTCTTACCAGCTCCTTTTAGATGAGGCTCCCATCTGTTGTAAATGTTTCCCTCTGTTCCAGGACTCTGGAAGATCAAATCTCATCTAAAATTTCCTAGAAGCTTTTAGTTTTAGTGTTTTACTCCTTCTCAAGGTCTTTATGAGTCAGTTCTGGAAAAAACACTGGCAGAGCTCAGTCCGAGCCAGGCAGGCAACTGAGACTCCTCTGAGCTGTAGTTTCCACTCCTACCTCTGTCATTTTCCTTGATTTATCATCAAAAGACTGTTCCAATTAGTCTGTCCTGCCTGTTTTGCTTGCATTTTATTCCTCGTGTTATTATTTTTCTATTTATTTAAGCTACTGGGAGGCAAGAAGTACCTGGGGGTAGAGAAAACACCACACTGCTGTACAAACCCTCTTCACTAAGTGGTGGTGTAGCAGCCTCCTACTGTCTCCCTCCACTAAGGTCCCTTCCAACCGAAACCATTCTATGATTGTCACCACTAAGAAGCAGGACTATACATGAGGACAAGGCAATAAAGCATCTGAAAGCTCACTCTATGCTTCTACTCTGTACATGGCTTTTTGAAGAGACTCAAACACACGGCACACTTTACGGAACAAAAGACAAGTGTCCTTTCCCAAAGGACCTGTGGTGCTGTTTTTAGAAATGATGCAACATCACAGAGAAGCGACCGCTGTGAGGAAGGGTGTCGCAGGGCCGATGTTGCTCGATAGTCCTGTTTTATTTTGCTCTTGGTACTTCTTCCCACTCCCACTTCAAAGGTCTCCATGCTGCGGGTGCAGGAGGAGGATTCCTTTGGGAGATGGGATGAAACTGGTCAAGGCCCAAAAGCAGCATGAAAGAAGCAAGTGCAAGAATGGCGTGAAGCGAGTCGTAAGTTAAGGCCAGCACCACAAACAGCAAATGTGTTAAAACCAGACATGGAAACACGCTAGATTTCCTGAGAACGTATGGGATCTCACACTGCAGAAGCTGTATGGGCTCAAAAATCCGAACACTCGCAGCTGTCCCACCACTGGTCTCACCACCAGTTACACGGATTCCCAATCACGGAGCAGGCTTCTGCAAACCTCCTGTTTATAGGACTTTTCTTCTAATACAGCGACAGAGGAAACTCCCATTAGCTCTGCTGGATCTGCCGTGTAACAATAAGCAGAGCAGAGCCCCGCACAGATCGCTGGGCCAGGCAGCCGCGCCCGGGGCGAGCGGCGGGGGAGAAGCCACACTGGCAACTACAAAGGCCCCAGTCCTGGAGCAGAGGGGGGCAAAGGCAAAGCTTTTTTGTCTCTCTGAGCTCCTCCTCTTCCATCCAGGGAGTGGAAGGGAAATGAATGGGGAGGTGTCACAGTGAGAATTCCAGAGAAATTCCATCTCTGAGCAAAAAAAATTCCACGTGTTGTTTCCAAAAGTATTTCCACGCCTTGTTTTATTCTTGCACAGCAGTTTTGTAGGGAAGAAATGTGACGTATCGAGATCTTGCAGAGCTCTTGGGCTTTAGTTCTCCACCACATCCTGGAGAGGGCAGGGAATATGGGCACTCCACATGCTTCCCCTTGGACACTGAGATTTTCAGGCACTTTTAGGACCTGCAGACAACTCCGAGCAGAGTGGCTCAAGAGTGCACTACTGCTACTAAAGCAGCTCCAGCACCTTCACAACTGCTACTTTACAATTAGTTCAACGCAAGAACAAAAAGCAAGCAGCGATTTGAAGGTGTGAGCACGCGAGCAGGGCTGAAGCTGCCATCTCAGCTTGGACTCTCAGCTGTTTACTCAGGCTTTGCTCTTCATCAGTACGAGTTTAGCACCAGAAATTGAAAATACCTTTCACCTAGAGCACTGCCTGTTCTGTGCCCTCCCTGACCATGACCATTCCCTCTGTTCCCCAAGTCATGAAATAGCTTTCAAACCTCCTCTTTCACAACTTAGCAGTTCCCCTCATCGGGCCTTGATTTTTTTTTGATGCTTTGTTTTATTTTGTTCTTCTGACTGCAAAACAGCACCAGTTTCTCTCTGCCTTTGCTTTCTTCATCAGACCCAGAGCCCACGCTCCAAGGCCTTTTTGAAAAACATGAAGTTCTCTGCTCACATGGTGCCTCCTGACATGGACTGAACAAGTACAGAGCCTTTTTGACACAGTGTGCAGGAACATCTCCCTTCTAGGCAGGGGCAGCCCCCCAGCCACCCTTCCGAGGAGGACTAAGAGATATCAAGAGTTCAGACTAAATTTCACCATTCCCAGGAGGACTTCCCCAGGAACCAGACAACTTCCTTATCAGTTCTAGAACATCATACACTGCAGACGTGAAAAACCACTCAGAGTGCACAAAGTGTGTGCCCAGAGACACCAGAGAGGATCAAACGGCTGCAGGTGCCACCGCCTCGGGGGGTCTCTACACAGGACGGGATCCTGGAACAGAAGAGGAGACTGTCGCACCCCCACACCCCCCTCAGTCACCAACACACCCCTCCCCGTGCCGGTGAAGGGAATGTCACCGGTGACCCCGCTGGGTGCTGCCCAGGGGTACCAGGCCGGCGGAGGCCGATCCCCTGCCCTGACCTGAGCAGGCGCCTCTTCCTTTCTCAGCACCCTCCCTGCCACACCGCGCTCCTCTCACGGACAGCTGCTGGACTGGTTAATTGCAAACGACGGATGCAGTAGCCAGCAACGATCAACAAGGCAGTTTAGCAGCGGCAGCGTTTGCCATGCGGGGGCAGGGAATGATTTGAGCCATCCTGAAAAATAAATCCTCAGGAAGCTTCTAAGCTCCGGCCGGCCCCGCCGCCCCAGCCCCGCGCCCCGGCAGCTCCCGCCCCGGCGGGGCCTCGGGACCGGGCGGCGCTTCCGGCGCGAGCGGGGCCCGCGCCTGCCCGAGCCGGCGGGAGCCGGGCAGCGGCACAGGCGGCGGCGCGGGCAGCCCGGGGGCCTGCGGGCGGGAGCGGCACAGGCGGCGGCGCGGGCAGCCCGGGGGCCTGCGGGCGGGAGCGGGACAGGCGGCGGCGCGGGCAGCCCGGGGGCCTGCGGGCGGGAGCGGGACAGGCGGCGCTGCGGGCAGCCCGGGGGCCTGCGGGCGGGAGCGGGACAGGCGGCGGCGCGGGCAGCCCGGGGGCCTGCGGGCCGGAGCGGGACAGGCGGCGGCGCGGGCAGCCCGGGGGCCTGCGGGCGGGAGCGGGACACGCCATGGAGGAGCTGGATGTGGAGCCGCCGGTGGTGGTGAGGGCCAGGGGCGTCTGATCGGCCACTGCTCCCTCGCAGGCGGTGTCGGGGGCGGGGGTGTGGGGGGTGTGTCTGATCGGCCGCTGCCCCCTCACAGGCGGTGTCGGGGGGTGTCTGATCGGCTGCTGCCCCCTCGCAGGTCGTACCGGGGGAGGCGGGGCGGCGCGGGACGCTCTGACCGGCCGCCTCTCCTCAGGTGGTGCTGGGTGGGAGTCTCTGACAGGCGGTGCGGGGGTAGTGCGGGAGCTCTGACAGCCGCCTCCCCTCACAGGTGGTGCCGGGCGCGGACCCCTCTGCCCGGCAGCTCTGCTTCGCGTGGGGCCCCACGGAGGTGCTGCTGTGCGAGACCCGCTTCGGCCGCAGAGGTGGGTGCAGGTCCCATCCCCATCTCCCCGGCCCCGCCGCTGCTCCCCTCCTCCCTGCCGACTGCTTCTCTTGCAGGGCCCGCCGAGGGGGGGCCCGGCCCCTCCCGCCTCTTCGTGCTCCGCAAGGATCAGGACATCTACATCCAGACCCTGCGGAAACTCTTCAACGAGTCGCACGCGATCTTCCTGGGCCTGCAGCGCAGCGAGGAGGAGCTGCCTGGGAAGGCCAGGAAGGCACAGTGAGTGGGGGGCACGGGGGGGAGGGGAGCGCCCAGAGCTCTGCTCCTGCTCCAGCTGGACATGGGCATCGGCTTCCACATCATAGAATCATGGAATGTCCACAGTTGGAAGGGGCCCGCAAGGACCATTGAATCCAACTCCTGTCCCTGCACAGGACAACCCCAGCATTCACACCGTGTGTCTGAGGGCATTGTCCAGATGCTTCCGGAATATTATCAGGCTTAGTGCTGTGACTGCTTCCCTGGGGAGCTGTTCCAATGCTTCAGCACCCTCTGGCTGAAGAACCTTTTCCTAATGTTCAACCCAACCCTCCCCTGGCACATCTTCCTGCCATTCCCTTGGGTCCAGAGAGAAGAGATCAGTGCCTGCTTCCCCTTCTCCCCTTGTGATGAAGCTGTAGACTGTGATGAGGTCCCCCCTCAGTCTTTTCTTCTTCCAGACTGCTCCAAGCTGCTGCCAGCAGCAGCAGTGCAGGAAAATGACGGTTCCAGGGTAGTTTCACAAAACAGAGCCCTGGTGCTGCCAGTAGTGGTGCTGCCCAGCACCTTTGCGCATGCAGCCAGCGTACCCTCAGCCCCACTGACCCCACGGATTCAGCAGGAGCGCCCGCTGCTGCAGAGAAGCTGAGTGGACACCAGGCAGGGGTCAAAAACTCCCACAGCTCCCTCTAGCCAATACCTTTTTGTGTTTGACAGATTGTTTCAAGTGAGTAAAAACTACCGGTCGGTGATAAGGGCCTGCATGGAGGACATGCACCAGGCAGCCAGTAAGTGCGCGTGTGCTCTCCTGCTGCGATAGCCTTGACACGCTCTCTGTGATTATAAAAACAGAATTTCAGCTGTAGGCCATCGTCACTGCTGCAAAATGGCATGTGTAGGCTCAGTCACCATCAAAACCCCATTTCCATCCCAGAGATTTCCAAGTTGGTTTGTAAATCTGGTCAGAGAGAGCTTTTTTCTGGGGATGAAGCCTTTTGTATCTCGGGCTGCAGTTTTATGGGAAACTGAGTCCAAATTAACTGCATGATTCCCTCTAAAGGGAGAGATTTTACCCTTCCTTCCACCCTTGCCCTGCAGCCATGCCCAGATCTGTATAGGATTTATTAAAACACATTAAAAATGACCTTTTCTGTAAGTTACCCTTGTGGTGTGTGTACTCATGTAGGTCTGTGCTTGTTGACTGATGGGGTATTGTTGGGTATTGGGGAGCCCAGAAGGGGCTGTGAAAGAAGGTAAATGTGTTGCTCTCTGACTTGCCCTGTTCTCCCTGCAGTTTCTGCCCAGGACCCTGCCCAGCAGAGCCAGTTCAGCACCCAGGTAAGCGCAGCCGTGCCCCCACACTCGCCCCTGAACGAGCAGCCAGGAGGGCATTTTAAATTCAGCTCTGGATTAGTCTGCTGGGTGCCGTTTGTCACCAAGAATAAATAGGAATGAAGAGTTAGCTCCTGTGTTTCTAAAACAATAGAAGATGCCCAGCCTCTCGATTCCCTGTCATTTCTTAGATTCCGTGTCAGAGGTGTGGTGTTTTCTCGCTGTCATGAAGCCAGCTGTGGGCCTGTGCTCCCCTGTCTGAGCTGGCACCTCGCAAACTGGGGTTCCAGCGAGCAGCACCCCAGCAGCGTAGGCAGCTCTTGGAGTTCACCACGAGCTGTTTGGTGCTAGACGTGTGCTGGAAAGAGCAGAGTGCTGGCAGCAGTGATGTCCCAGCTGCTGCAATGGTGCTTCATTGGCCTTTCCTTCTTCCTTTGCTGGTCGCAAAGTTCAGTCTCAGGAGCTCAAAAAGGCTGAAAGTAACTCTTCCTGTGGTGTTTGTATTTCCTGCTGATGGCACTCATTGCATTTCCGTACACAGAGAGCTTCGATACTGTCCCAGGTGAACCTGTGCAGGCAGGCTGAGGCCCAAGACTCTGACGTGTCCATGTGACATTTCTGTGGGCCCTGAGGACTGGGCGTAACTGCCCGCTTGCTGTGGAGAGCAGGTGCCCAACTGGAATAGTTCCCAGATCTGAAACGTGGCTCTGTGTTTGTCAGGTTTCCATTCTCTCTGCGATGGAGCTGATCTGGAACCTGTGTGAGATTCTGTTTGTTGAAGCAGCTGCAGGTGAGCCGTGAACTATCCTCATGTTAAGACCAAAGGGCTTTTTCTTTGCATGCTTTTTTATATAAAACATATGTAATGTCCACTGTGTCATATTTAAATGTGTTTTAGAGGTGACAACTGCCAACAAGCCTTTTAATGCCTCTCCTGCCTCAGTAAATTGCCTCTTCACACTGATTTATGTCAAGCTATTGAATTTCCCTCCTACTTTCTCCCTGCATGTGTAAGCAAACGACAGCTTAAATCAGCTTTTTACAGAAAGATGGTGAAGAAGGGGGATATCAAAAGTTGTTACCAATTTATTTGACGTTTTAAGCAAAAAACACATCTTTAAGCGTCAAATACATTGATGTCAACTAACATTTATGCGTGTTCTGATGCAGCTTCTTTAAGATACCAGTTTTGAAGTCAGTTTGTTTTCACCAGTGTTTTGAAGAAGTAAATATAACTTTAAGAAAAGCAGATTATGCAAACAATTACAGGACTTGCACAGTCCCAGAACCCAGGGGAGTCACAAATTAGAGATGACGTACTCTGATGAGAAGTTAATCACCTCGTGCCAGATTCCCTCCTTGTGTTCTAGTAATAATGACACGATGCTGAATTAAACAGAAATGGCCTGCATGTCTTCTGGCATTGCAAGATTTGTATCACTCACCTTGTATTTCCTCAAGCAGCTGGTTAGGGTTTTCTGCTGGACTCTGCTGCTGCTCCGTCTGCAGTTTGCCACGCAGCCTGTTGGCAGCCTGGTGCTCTCACAGCCTGGCTACTTGAGGAACTCTGTTCCCTTGTCACTTAAGCATGGCAGATGGAGATCCTATTAGTAAACATCATCTAATGATTGTCAAACCATTAAAATTAGCAGTGTGATAAATAACAGTTTGGGAACCAACAGACTGAAACCTTCTCTGCCTAAAGCTGGTCCCCTTCTGCTCCGCCTCCTTGACTGGGTTCGACTTCACGTCTGCGATGTGGACAACATGGTCCGTGAAGTTCTGAGCAGTGAAAACCCATCGAAGCACGAGCTCTTCTGGAACGTGGTGAGTGGGGTCACCTACAGGACTCTTAAAGAGGAGTTGCACCCATGTGTTCTGCCTTCCTCCTCCCTGCTAAGCACCAGACTCCATCCCTGATACCTCGGGCACCGCTCTCTGTGCCGGTTTTCAGACGAAGCCATTCTGATCATCCTGCCCCTCATTCCCATCCCAATCCTTTCACTTCCGGGATCCACACAGGACTTACACTGTGTATTGGGATTAGCAGTTTAAGCACTTGAGCTCCACCTCACGTTGGCGTGCCCGCTGCTGCTCGTGGCTGGGTGCTGGCAGCCGCGCTGCGATGCTCACAGAGGCCGTTCCCTGCAGGTTGACATCTTCGTGCTGCAGGGCCGAATGGCTGAAGCGCGGCACTTGCTCTCCAAGGAGGCCAGTGCCAATCCCGCGTCCGTGAACATGTGCAGGATCCTGGATGACTTGATGAAGAAGATGCCATTGCCCAGTGTATGTATAGAATGGTTTCTTTTTCATGCAGTTCCACTGAGAAAAATGAGAAGAGGGATGAAAGAATTGGCCCAGTCTGTTTCCTTTCTGCTGCACCTCCCATAACATCACTGCCTGTTGACCATTAAAACACCTCTGTCTTAATCCCTTACAGCCACAACACTTCTGTTCTTGAATCGTCCCAAAGACCCAACCATACAGGCAAAAACCTGTGAGGTGACAAAATTACATAGATAGGCTGTTTTTGCAGCAGCAGATGTTACCCAGTTGTCTGAAATGGTTCCTGTTGAGAACTGTTGCCTTGCCCACAATATTCCCTGTGCCCACAATATTCCTCTGTGGCAGTGGTGTCCCTGTGGAGGAAGGATTGCAGCTGCATCACCGTGATCTCTCTCAGGCTCTCCTTTGCCTTGGTGGGCAGAATAAGACACTTCTTGTCCTACAGCTGCATTTGAAATTCGTTGGCTTTTTATCCTGAAGGACTGAGTTCAGCCCCGGCGCCTCTGAGCTGACCCTTTGTGTTCCTCTCCTCCCTCTGCTCAGCCTGGCAACACGCAGACACTGACCGAGATGGAGCTCAAACGGCAGCACTGGCTGGAAGAGTGTCGGAGGTATCTCCACGATGGAACTTTCGCCTCCAATTCCCACATGGAATCCATCTGCAAGGTGTGGTTTTGCTGGGAAGGAAGGAGACTGTGGGCAAGCATTGGATCCATCCTTGTGCATTTCAGGAGCCCTGTGTAGCCACGAGTGACTGTACTATCCTGGCTGGTCTGTCCATTGAATCGGGAGAGTTCCGCCAGCCTTCTGTAGAGCTCTTTGTTCTGCAGCAGCCAGGGCAAGGCTGGGGGCAGCGTTTTTCTCTCTGTGCCCGGGGCCAGAAGGCTGATAGGAAGCTGGACTCTGAGGAGGACCTTTGTCCTTTGTTATTGCATTTTGATTAGATTCTCAGCTTTGCCAGACGGCAGTAACGCCTCTGGACGGTTACAGCGCGGCTCTGTCCGTAGCTGGATTTGCACAACTCCTCCTCTGTTTCCCCCGATAGATCCTGCAGGGAGACCTGGGTGCCATGCTGGAGAAAAAGGAGCTGATGACGACGTGGTACCACTTCCTGGTTACCCGGCTCCTGTATTGCCACCCGACGGTGAAGCCGATGGAGCTGCACTTTTACGCACAGGCATGAGATGGAGTTATTTTTGTGTTCCCCACCGTTTCGTGCACACGAGGGTTACTGTCCTTAAGGACCTGGGGAGGGTTCCCACCTCACAGCAACTGCTACCTGTAAGGTGTTTGCTATAATTTGTGAGTGGCCTGAGGGACAGTGGACAGGTAATTGTGGAGACCTGGTCTCTCCAGTGTCTGATGTTACCAGGCTTGTTTCTGCCCATTGTTTTCCCCGTTCCCTTATGTTAAAATATGGAAAAGTCTTATTTTTTTTTTGCCTTCAGTCTGTGACATGTTATTTCCCATAAAATAACCTAAACAAGGCTGCTACATCCAAACAAATGTCTTCCTTTTACCATCCCACAGCTCCTGCATTTATCATGTCTTGTAATCTCGTTCCACAGTCTAGTATGGACCTGTTCCTGGGTGGAGAAAGCAGCCCTGAGCCTCTAGACACCATTTTAATGGCGGCCTTTGAATTTGAGATGCATCAAGTGATCAAGGAATGCAGGTTGAGTTTTCAGGTTTTCAATTCTGCGTGCATTCACTGCAGTAGTGTTTGGGGTAGAGGATGTGGGTCCAACCCCCCAGTCATCCTCCCAAAGAATCCGGTGAGAATGTTGAGGCAGGCAGCAATTAAAAGTACCCCATTAGGCCTGGGATGTTGCAGCCAGACGTTTCCCTGTAATACACTGGGAAGAAATGCCTGTAGAGAACCTGACACATTCCTTGGCAGTGGCAGGCTCAGATTTTCCTTTCTTGTGCTTCCTTCCAATGCAGCATCGCCCTGAGCAACTGGTGGTTTGTGGCTCACCTGACAGACCTGCTGGATCACTGTAAACTCCTGCAGTCCCACAATCTCTAGTAAGTGTTTACCGGCACCGAGGATCCAGACACCCAGCAGCAGCCGTGGGTTTGGGGTGGAAAGGAGCATCTGGGGCACGCGCAGAGTCGAGGTGCTCAGAGAAGCAGCAGCTATTGCTGAGCTGATGGGTTTGAGGTGCTGTTCCACAGTGCCTCTGCACACCGCTGGGATTCTTTTAAATACAGTTTTATCTGAAATAGAATCAGAGCCCAGATGTTTGTGAGTATTGGGAACAGTGAGAAACGCATCCACAAAGAGTTTCTGTACTTATGTTCTGAATAAATTTGAGCACTTGAATTTGCTGCCCCAGTTCCCTTCCAGTTTCACTTTCTAAAGCACTTTCTCCGAGTTATACTCACTGAGTGCTGTAAATTCTTGAAGGGTCTCCCCAGGGAGAAGGCTGACCACGCTGCAGCCTCAGAAACACGCTGCAGAAATTAAAGTGAAATAGAGTCAGCAGGTTGTTCCAACGAGGTGCAAATAACAACACCTGTTTCTTTTCTCTCTGCCTCCCAGTTTCGGTTCAAACATGCGTGAATTCCTTCTGCTGGAGTACGCCTCGGGACTCTTCTCCCATCACAGGTAGCAGTGTTGTTTAACTCAGAGGACAGACTGACATGAAGGCAGCCACAGCACTAAGGACTCGTTAACAGAGTGAAAAGGCAAAGCTTACAGAGCCACTGTTGGGAGCTCAGCTGGCACTGGGTAGAAAGTGAAAGCATTTTAGGTCTGAATACTGAGCTGATCAGAGCTGTTACTAATGCAGGCTCAGGTCATCCTTGTGGCTGTACTGTTGTGCCTCTAAGATCTATGTGGCTGGAATGGCTGATGCTTTCCTTTCCTCTCTCAGCCTGTGGCAGCTGGCGGTCGATTACTTTGACCACTGCCCAGAGTACGGCCGGGTGTATCTGGAGCTCCACATCGAGCGGATACCCCTGAGCACGGAGCAGAAGGCCCTCAAGGTGCTGAGGATCTGTGAGCAGAGACAGATGCACGAACAAGGTGGCTGACTCTTCAGGCTCACTGCTTTGTCCTGACGCAAGTGAGGCTGCTGAAGCAAATCCCTCCCCTCTGCTGTGTTTTCTCCTAAGTCCGCAGCATCTGTAAGATCATGGCCATGAAAGCTCTGCGGAACAATCGCTTGGGCTCCGCCCTCTCCTGGAGCATCAGAGCCAAGGACGCGGCTTTTGCGACGCTGATCTCGGATCGGTGAGCGGGAGGCGGGAGCTCTGGGAACGGTGCAGCCGCTCTGCGAGGGGCCAGGAAGGGCCTGCTGCGGGCAGGCTGCCGTTAGCTGTCCCTCCACCACGTGAGCCCTCGTGTGTCACTTCCTCCCCAGGTTCCTCAAGGACTATTGCGAGAGGGGCTGCTTCTCGGACCTGGACCTCATCGATAACCTGGGGCCATCCATGCTGCTCAGCGACCGGCTGACGTTCCTCGGTAAGAGGCGGCTACGGTTCTCATTCTGGTAACTCCATGGAATTCTTTGGCTTTCCTTTCCTCCACCTGACTGCACCTGCTTTAGTGACTGAAGGTGAGTTGGGGTGCAGCCTGCTTGCTGCCAGGAGGCTGCCTGAGTCGTGCTCACAGCCGGGCCCCTGTTCTGCACCGCTTTGCACAGGGCAGGCTTGAACCCTGACACTTGCAGGCTTCCCCTGCCTTAGCCCTTTCCCAGACTGCATCTCTACCTAGAGAGACTCTGAAACATTACCACCAGCACCTGGGAGACCTGTGGGGGCCTCCTTGGAAGAGTAATCCCCTGGGTTCTTTCGACAACGTGATAATGTTACAAATTGGCACAGCCCTCCCAGCCTCCCCCCTCTGCTGGCTCGGCCGCCAGCCTCGGGCTCACCCCCACACCTGCCCTGGCCCTGCGGCGGCCGGGCCGGACGGTGGTGCAGGGGCTGCAGTGCATCCCCTTCGCATCCCACAGCGTCAGAACGGGGAGCATTGCCTGCAGGGTTTGGACAGTTCAATGGATACAGCCAAAGCCACACAACAGAACCCACCCCTCATTGCCAGCCCGTTCACCCCTGCTGGGCATCCATCTCACCAGTTCTTAGCCAAAGCAGAACTTCCCACATTGTCAGAGATCTCTGCTTCCATTTAAACGAGCAGGAGGACAAGGAAGCCTTTCAGGCCTCCGGATACTGTGGTACCAGAGAGGACACTCAGCCCCACCTCTCCCCTCCCACTCCTGGTCTCCCAGATGCCCCCAGGCTCTCTAAAGCTCTGGAGCTGCTGGGTAGTGAGTGGCCTGGTCAGACAGGGAACCCACTGAGAGCAGTGGTGGGTTCTGGCTGCCGCCTTTAACCTCTCCTGGTGCACAAGATCCCACTCCCCAGACTCTGCTGCTCCGGGGACCCATTTCAGGGGGGTTGGTTCGACCAGGGGCTCCCAGGGACCAACCCAAGAGCCAAGCAACAGCCACCCCGGCCTAAGCAGGCGCTGCCACCTTCACCCCTCCCCACCCCGTGCAGGGAAGTACCGGGAGTTCCACCGGCTCTACGGGGAGAAGCGCTTCCCGGAGGCGGCCCGGCTGCTGCTGCTGCTGATGACGGCTCACATCGCCCCCTGCTCCTTCTGGATGACGCTGCTGACAGACGCCCTCCCCCTGCTCGAGCAGAAGGAGGTGAGCTCGCTGGTGCAGGCACGAGGGGTCCCCCCGCCCCTTCCCTCCTGACAAGGAGACGTCGTGACCCCCTTGTTCCCCCCTGGCACTGTTGGGGGCAGCCCCAGAACTGCACAGCTCCCGGGTGTCCAGGGGGAGCACACAGCACCCAGGAGGGGGTGATCAACCTCAGCTGGTTCCCTGCTTTCAGAGAGCTGCAGTGGAATACGTACAGGTGGATGATCCAAGAGTCCACAGCATCCAGTTCCTCTGGTGCTCAAAGGTTTCTTAGGGCGCTTCCTTCTGCCAAGCGGAATTTTGGCTTTAAGACCCATGAAGCAAATAGCAGCTCAGTAATTACAGACCCAGGGCTGGATGCAGGCCAGAGCACCTGCTCTGACCTCACAGCTGGCCCTGCTTTGTGCAGGAGGTGGCACCAGAGACCTCCCAAATTCACTTCCAGCCCAAATTATCCTCCAGTCCTGGGATTTAAAGGGCTGGAATGGAGCATTCTCCTCCTCTCAGTTATCTTCTCAGACTGTCACGTCCTTAAACTTGGCCATTGTCAGTAAATCCATCCATTTCCCCAGATCATCTTCTCAGCAGAGCAGACGTACGACCTGATGCGGTGCCTGGAGGACCTGACGGCCGGGAAGGCGGATCAGAAATGCCAGGTAGCTCCTGGTTTGTGGACCCCTGGATAAGGGATCAACGGGGCTGGGAGAGGGCTGAGAAAAGCAAACTCTGAAGTTCTGTTCCTGCGTCGGGGGCGGAAAAGCAGGAGAGGCCAAGTTACCCAGGCTGATTTTTAACTGCCATCCAAACAAGGCATCCCCCAGGGGTTCAGTACAGGCCAAACTGGCACAGGAGCACTTCCACTCCATGCGGTTTTGCTGATTTAGAGTGGACTGTGATGGTTTTCCAAGATAAACCACTGCAAATTACAAAGGCAATGAAAAGCGGAGATGCTGCCATGTAAGAGCATTCCAGGCGCAGAGCTGGGAGCTGTTGGCTCCCCACACAAATCCCTGTGACTGCCAGAGAAAGAAAAGCCTGGGCAGAGCTGCCCTGGCTTGGTCTGAAGTAGGGAACAAAACTTTTGCTCCTCAGGGAGGTCCCTATGACCAGTAAATATCCAGGTCCTCTCCCTCTTAGTGACCTGCACCCTCGCTTTCCAAAGCCCAGGAGAACCTCCCACTGGCTCCTTGTTGTCTGGAGCCGCTGACCCAAACTCTGCTCCCTTTCAGGATGACGACGTGGAGACCATGAAAGTGGAAATGCTGCGCCTGGCTCTTGCGCGGAACCTGGCGCGAGTGATCGTCAAAGAAGGCACGCTGGAGGGGTCCTGAGGAGGGCAGAGGGGGATTTTGCTCCTCCCCGGGGCTCACTGTACATAAACCTGACCACTTTTCTAAGAGTAAACACCCTGTTTTGCACATGGCTGGATTCGTTCTTGTCTTCCACAAAGGTAACCTTTAAAAAATGTAAGTGCAGCTTTCCAAAAGGCGCTGCACCAAGTGCTGAGGCTGCTCCGCTGGCACCTGGCACAGCGAACACAACTGCGACCCTGCCCACCACAGCTGCTTTACCTCCCCTGCCCGGAGCTGGAATTACACCCACCTTAAGCCAGTGGGGCTTTAGAAACAGCACCTGCTCCATTTTCACTTTGTTTGGATCGCCCTGAGCTGCCGGGCTGAGTTTTGGACTCCCAGGAACCGCGCAGTCGTCACTGAGGGGCGTCCATAGAGCCAGGTAGGGAAACCATTTATTGGACATGCAGAACAAATGCGATTGAGCTGGATACAGTCAGGGCTGGGGGGAAGCAGGAACCGCGCCCTGCGCACAAGGAACATTCAGAGTTTAATCTCCAGAGCGTTTCAGGCTGCGTTTCCAGGCAGCAGGACCGTGGCCTCCTGCCCTGTGGCTGCGCAGCGCTCTGCCCCGCACGGAGAGCAGAGCCACTCCCAGGGAAAGCACCGGTGCTCTCCAACTGCCCCCGTGTCACAGCGAGTCACACCCAGGTGTCACCTCACAGCACCCTGTGCCTGCTGCGGCCCAAGTGCTGGCCAGAAAGAATCCCCTCCTTGTCCTGTCCTGTCCCAGTCCAGCCAGTCCAAACCGCTCTCTGTGAGGATCCACACAATGCACCTCTCCCTCTGCACTTTTCTGTGCCCACGAGCTGGCAGGGATGGGGCCTCAGTGAGCTTCAGGCACCACCAGCAACTCCCTCGGCCAAGCCTCGATTCTACCTCTGGAGCCTCTGCACTGCCTGCAGCCCCACCCACGACCTCAGGCCCTTGGACAGGCCAAGGTTTCCACCTCTGGCAGTTTTCACTTTGCAACACAGTACAGGAAACTCAGCTCCAAGTAACACCGAGCTCGGTTGGCAGCGATGGCTGCTGCAGGCGCTGCGATTGCAGCAGAGCTGTCTCAGGAGGGCTCTTGCAGCAGCAGGCACAGCTCTGCTCCCCCTGACCCTGCAGGGCTGAGCTGGTGGCTCCCACTCCGAGCAGGGCAGAGCAGCTGCCGGGGACGCTGTGCCCAGGCCGGGGCTGCACTGCTGCCCGTGGGTGTTCAAACCCTGTTAGCACAGAATGGACTCCAAGCTGGGCACTTCTTGAGAGGGGAAGGAAAAGGGGAGTTGGAGCCAAGCTCAAGGGACTGAATCCTGGTTTCTGTGTGGCTGCAGCTGGAGGGGTTGGCTCTGGCCCTGCCACCACAGAACACTGCTCTCTGGCACCGCTGCCGTCCCCTTGCTGGACACGACTGCACTCGGCCACTGGATCCAGCAAACAGACAAAGCCAGCACACGCGTCCCCACAGCCCAGCAGAGCCTCCTGTCGCTGCCTGTGGTTCCTATTTAGAGATCCTACAGGTCTATTATTTACATCTCTTTCAGTGCATTCAACTCGATAAAACAGTGTCCAACTACACCAGTAACACTGTGGGCGGGAGGGGACACGAGAGGCCTCTCCTCACCCCTGGATCCAGTCATCGCGCTGGATCAGTGATTGCAAAGACACTCCTGCCCCCCTGACCGCTCCTCTGGGCCCCGCTCACCTCCTCTCCACACAGCTCCTCTTCTCCCCGCGCCACGGGATGCAACGAAGGCAGGAACGGAACCGGCGTCACCGTTTGCAGAGAACCCAGCCCCGGCTGCCCCGCACGGGCCCAGGAGGGAGGCGGCCGGCGGTGGGAAATGAGCACAGCAGCAGCAGAAGGGAGCGCGGGGCCTGCGTACATCGGCCCTCGGGAACGGCGAGCGGAGGGGCAGGGGGAGCCGAGTGCCATTTCAGTGTAAAAAAACCAGCATTCCCTGCTGGAACCAGCGCTGCTGCTCAGCATGCGGAGGGGCCCCCGGCACCGGCGAGGGCTGTGCGGAGGGGAGGGCTCTGCGCTGAGGAAGCTCCCGGCGGCGTCATCACCCCAGGAATCTCCGGACGAGCCGGCTGAGGCCCCTCGCAACACGGGAACTTCAAGTTTACCAGAGTGGAAGAGAGAACCAGACCCACCCGGAGGTCAGGAGGGAAGCAGCCAGCACTGCCCCTTTCGGTTCATGCTTGGCATCAGGACCCCTCACCGCGGGGCGAAACATTCCGGACTAAAGCTAAAGCAGAGTGGTCAGGACATGTAAACAAAGCTGAACATCACCAGTGACTGCGTGTGCGTCCCTCCCGCGGCCCTGCCAGTCCCGTGGGATCCTTCCCTGCTCCTGTCCCAAAGTCTCTGGCGGTGTCCCGAGGTCATAGGTTCCCCCACTGCTCTACTGGGGGGAACTGGTCCACTTCGCCAACCTCTGTGTGGGGCTGCTCCCCCAGAGTGAAGCTCAGTCTGTACCTCAGCCGCACCTTCTCCTGCAGGAGAGACAAACCCAGAGCAACGTGAGAACAGAGCAGAACCTCTCTGGTGCAGCTCGAGAGCACGAGGCTCCTATGAGTTCAGGTCTGACAGGTCACTGCCAGCACCAGCTCGTTACCCCCAAACCAGGCACTTCCAGGGCACTCGGGAGTCACATGAGCTCCCAACACAGCCCCGACCGCTGAGCCCTACACAACCCTCGCCCTTTGTTGGGAGAAACATACAGGTCCTCCAGGTACTTCTCATCCCTTTCTTGCTGAGAGTGCTGGGAACAAGACCACGTGCAGCCTCCCTCGAGCCCTGAACCGAAACACCACCATTATGCAGTGAGGGCAAGAAATTCCTCACAGCGAGGGTGGGGAGGCCCTGGCCCAGGTTTGCCCGGAGAAGCTGTGGCTGCCCCATCCCTGGAGGTGTTCAAGGCCAGGTTGGATGGGGCTTTGAGCCCCCTGATCCAGTGGGAGGTGTCCTTGGGGTGAAACTGGATGGGCTTTGAGGTCCATTCCAGCCCAAACCATTCTGTGGTTCTGTGACTCTATCTCAAATCTTCATCCCAGCCCACCTCTAGAGCTCAGCTTACATCAAATCTGCCCAACGAGGACAGGATAAACCCCCCCCTCACCTTCGTGGGGTTTGCCAGAAGCATGACCTGGGTGATGGCAGCGGGCGGCTGGATGGGATTGAAGGGAGACAGCTCGGTGCCAGAGGGCGGCTGTAACTTCACCTTCATGGACTGCAAATGGAAAAGAAAGCAGAACCTCAGGGATTGTCTCCTGCCTTGGGGACAACGAATGATGCTGGGGAGATAAAAGCACACATCCAAACTGAAGAGAATCAATCCACATGCAAGGATGAGGGAAGAGGAACCAGCCCCACTTGCACAACATGACAGGAACAGGCAGACTGACGAGCAAAAGCAACAGTCAGGTGAAGACCACCACCCCCTCCTCAGCTGAGTCCTCCTGCCACAGAGGTTTTGATGTGACACCTCGATGGCAGGCAGGGGGACCGGGCCAGCTGTCAGAACACAAGCTGGCCACCCAAAGTTACCCCGTGCCGGGAGAGCAGAATGGAACGTATTGTCACATTTAGGATGTCTTTTAGAAATTCTGATTCCTAAAGACCTCAAGGACAGCTCCATCCACGTGACAGTCCTGTCCTTGTCCATGGAGGTGGCTCAGACAGCACAGACTTGGCTGGATTATCTTAGATAGCAGGAACTGCCTGCCTTTCTTGCCTTGCCCTGTTCAGTGCCTTCTGCCACCAACAACCCCTCGTGTTCTGGCCGAGCCCAGCCTAGGGGAAGGCACAGCCAGGCTGTCCCAGGCCCCCCTGAGCCCCACGTCCCTACCTTGGGCACAGCTGCCTGCAGCACGATGTTCCTCACGGGCAGCGGCGCCGTGTTCAGCATCGAGACCACCACGACCAGCACGTCCGAGCGCCCCGGCGGGCACTCCCTGGCAAAGTGCAAGAGGATTCGGAAGCCACTCTTGTCGTAGGCGGTCACCGGGAGGGCGCTGCCTGCGGCGGGGAGAGGGCAGAGGACGCACGTTTGTGCTGTGGCAGCCTCAGGAGATGTGTCTGACCTTTCTCTCTGCCTCCCAAGCTTCGTCAAGAAGCTTTGCTTTTAAAAAAAAAACTCAGAGAAAGGTAAAGAACCCGAGATACTCACTGGGCTTAATGGACTCCAAGGGAACGTGGACGTTGGCCAAGGAAATTTCAGGTGCCTTCATGGGGCTGCCTGGCTGCTGGAACGATGTGGGCTGGAAGAGGGGACTTCCTGAGCCAGAGGAGCAGCTGCTTGGGAAAGGGCCCGGCGGGGCTCCCGGGGCGGCGGCTGCCAGCCCTGCAGGTGCCACTAACGGGGCAGAGGTGACAGCAGCTGGCAAAGTCACCCCAGGGAACGCCGAGGGTGTCACCATGCCCTGGGTGGCAGTCCTGGAAAGAGAAAACAGGGTGGACGTTGAGCTGAAGGCAGCAGGAATTTCACCCCAAACAGAGAGGTAACAGCAGATGTGAGGACAAAGCAGTGGCCTCAGGTCAGACTGGAGTCTGGGACTCATTATGGTCTCGTGTAAGGAGAGCTACACAGAGAGTGGTGGATGTAGGGTCAGGCATCGCTTCTCCAAGTCAAGAAGAAAGCAGAGTCCCACCTTGGGAAAGGCCTCTCCACCTCAGCAGCCTGATCAGCTCCACAACACACACTTGTGTCAGGCTACAGCCCAGCAGTGCCCGCCCTTCCTGCCAGAGGTGGGACCACGTGAGCTGAAACCCTCTCAGAAGAAACCCAACCACCCCCTCCTGGCAAACCAGAGAGCTGGGTCCTGCCCCTGAACCCGAAGCTTCACAACTGATGGACACAAAGCCCAGGACTTTCAGTTACCCTTTGGCTTCCTCAAGGAGTTGTCTCAGTGCATCCACCCCGTGTGACACGCTGTTCCCCACAGGTGAGCTGAAGTACCCAGGAGCAGCTGGAATAGTCCTGGGAGGCCCTGCCGGGGCAGCAGAGAACACAAAGGGAGCCGAGTTTGGTGCTGGGATGCTGGGAGTGGTCTGAGAGGCTGTGAAAGCCGAGGGCAGCGTCACTGATGTCCCACAGGGGGTCTGTGAGGTGTGATGGAGAAGAGGCTTCCCTGCAGGGTTGCCAGCAACAGTCACTACCTTCGGATTAAAGAAATCCAGGTCCAGCTGGTCATTCTGGAAGAGAGCACAGATCTCTGCCTTTGTGATCACACATTTCTCCACGGCCCAAGACCTCTCCCAATCCCAGGACCCTCCTCTGTACCTCAAACATGCTCCACTGGTTGTTCTCTGGCACCTCCTTCGCTGCTGTAGGGGCTGGGTCGTTCAGGCCTGAAAGGAAAAATAACAGGTAGGTGACTGGAGGAGAAAGTGAGTGAGGTGTCACCCCCTGGCAGTGGCTTCAGTACCACCAAATGACTTTATTCAGCCCCCTTCTCAGTACTGGAAGCTGCTCTGAGGTGTCCCCAGAGTCTTCTCTTCTGAACAACCCCAGCTCTCTCAGCCTGTCAGAGGTGAAACCTGTACCAAACACAGCCCGTGTGTCCACCACCCACAGGGACCCGCCTGCAACCACACCCAGCTGTTATTTCACTGCCAGCCTGCTCTGGGGAGAGCAGAGTTTGTAACTGTGACCCAGTGACCAGGTCCTGCACCACGGATGGTGCAAGGCAGGGTCCCCTGGACCTCTCCAGGACCCAAAGGCATCTCGTGCTCGCTTTGGCCCCGCCAGCCCTCGCACTGAAGCCATCGTGTCCTGGGCCCTCACCCAGGCAGAGGAGCTCCTCGTCCAGCAAGGAGAGCGAGCTGGTTGTGCTGCTCTGCTGCGCGGCCTCGCCGTGGCTGCCAGGGCCGCTCCGCAGCGGCGCCAGGGCCTGGGGAGGGGGCGGCAGCACCGGGATCTCTGCCGGGGCTGGGGCTGCCGGGGGGGCGCTGGGCACGTCCAGTCCCGCGAGGTCGATGAGGGTGTTGAGATGAGTCGTGGGCTCCTTCCCTGCAGCACAGGAGAGCACAGCTAGGAGAGAAGGCAAAGGCTCAGAGCAAACCCAACGCACAGAAGAAATCGGGGCGATGGTTTAGACCACACAGACCCTCACACAGAATAATCCCACGTGCTTTCCTCCCAACCGTTTGCCACTGAAACCAACCCAGGGTCTTAGGAAACCCGAAACGCAACATCTGCTCCAAACACTGCTCCTGCTTCTTGTAGCACCTTTTGTAGTCTTTCCAAACTCCTTTGAGTTCAGACGAGGCTTTGGAAGATCCTTCAGGATTACAAAGGCTGCCAGACCTAGGAAAATTCTTACTGCCTGGATCTAGAATTCCCTTCATGCTCAGGACAGCCCTGTCCCGCTGTCAGGCAGCATTACACGTTCCTCCACTGCTCTCCAGGTAGGAAAATGTGTGTGTGCCTCCCAAATGATAATTCTGCCCCCACACACACCCAGAGCTTTTAATGGTGAAAGTGAATTGTAAAGTGGGAGATTGGCCATAATTCATAAATGGAATTGCTGGCCAGACCAGGACCCCCTGCTTGGCTCCCACTCTCCTGCTGTTGTCCTTTGGCAAAATTGTCCACTTTGCCATTAAGAAACTGGACAAATGTGGAGAGGAAACTGCATGAGAATTTCCAGCCCCACAACCTGTCAGGTGCAGGATTTCCACTGATGTTATCAAAGGTTTCAACAACACAGAACGTGCAATGGGAAATGCAAAGCTGCAGCGCTGCTGCTCGCGACCAGAGCTCTCTGTCTGCTGCTCAGGAGCTGCCTCGTCCCCCTGATTCCCAAACTGCTGCCACCAGGACCACCTATTCCACCACAATTCATACGAAACCCCATCCAAAGGACTCAGAATTGCAGTTGGCTCCCCAGGAACTCACCTTCCACTGCGGGCACCATGGGCAGATCCACTTCACCATTGATCACCTGCCCCTCGATTATCTTTTTATAGGAATTTATCACACGGGATAGATTGTCGCTGGCCTGCAGGATATCCCCTGCGTGTGAGACAAAAAGGGCCTGAGACTGGAGCAGCCCCTGCCCCCAGTGCTGCCGAGAGCTCTCAGTTATCAATAAACAGTCAGCAAGAAAAACCCCAGTGACCTGGCCGTAAGCTCCATCCCCCCGTCTGGGCTGTGCTTCCCTAAGCTCACCCCGACCTCCCTAGGCCCATGGATGTTACAGAAACGATGAAAGAATGAGCCCAAGGCCTTCTCCCCACAGAAATTCCCTCCCCCTTCCAATCAGCAGTCACCCCCACCCTCCCTGACCACCAACTCTGCGCTAAGTCCTGGCCTGAATTTAACCGTCAAGCACAAAGAAGCAAAGATCTGCTCTTCCAGCCCCTGCTCAAAGCAAAGAGGGGTCTTTGCAGGAGCCACTCCCTGCCAAACCCTCGCACAGTCAGGGCCACAACAACAACCAAGAGAGGAGCAGGGGCTCTGCTTACCCAAGCTGCTGTCGTTATCCTCCGTCTCGCTCGCCAGCTTGAACAGCGTCCGCCGCTTGGCCTCGCACCGCTCACAGAGCTCCTGGGGGCAGAGGGCAGGGCAAAGGATTTGTCAGCCAGGAGCCCCTCTCAGCAGTCCCAGCCAGCTGCCAGAAAGCCCAGAATAAGGAAACCAGTCTCCCTGTGCCAAGCATGGCGGCGTGGGAGGACAGCCCAGCCCCTGCCCCAACCGGGCCGCAGCGCGCTACGTTCCCTGGGAGTCCAAACACCACCTGCACCTGCAGCCTCGCTCAGTGCCCCCTGCCCAGCCCTCACGGCTCCTTCCCTGCACAACAGGAGTCCCCGAGAGCCCCAGAAGAGCAGAACTGGGCTTCAGTTCTGCTGCAACCTCTGCTCAGAGCTGCAACCACACAGAACGGGACAAGGAGATGTTTCACAGCAACAAACCAGTTTCTTAAGGTTCTTTGCACCATTCCAGGAGTTGCTGTTAAACACAAGTCAGTTGAACTGTCTTAATCATGAGGTATAACCCTGGGCCCATCCAACCTCCTCTGCTGTTCATTTACCTCCTTGGTGTTCTCCCAACCTTTTAACACCAGCTAAAGCTCCTCCTCTGAAGGGCAGGGTGTATTTTCTGTCCCGCTCTGCCTGTGCTTCACCCACCCACAGTGCTGGGAGGGACAGCTGATCTCTGCAACCTGTGTGTCCTGACAGGAGCAACAGTCACAAACCACAGCTCCTTGGCTCTGGCACACTGAGCTATCACCCACTGCCCCTGTAAGGCACCGAGGCTCTTGGTAAAGGAGCCAAAACCACCATTATTTCCTTTCTCCCCTTTTCCCACCATTGCTCTCCATTTCACTGCAGTGTTTGTCACTTTAAGCCCAATCTAAGAAGAAAGGGCTGACTGCAGGATTTCTGGGAAGAAGGGGCCACTCAGACCCACCTTCATGAGCTCCCGATCGGCCTCTGACGAGTCCTCTTTGCTGTAATGAACCAGCATCTCGTTCAGCAGCTTCACGTTGTTGTTCACCTCCTCCAGGGTGTGCATGCGTTTGGTCACCTTCTGAATCCGGGCTTCATCCTTCAGGGTGGAAAACACAGACAGGAAATGGAGTTTCCCTGTGAAAGCCCCCAGCCGTAGATATTATCTTAAGTCATGCCAGGAAATGTCTATTTAAGGTTAAGCCAGAAAGAAACCCCCAAACTCTCCATTAACATGAAACTTGGCTATTTTATTGTCTTTTTACAGCCATTCTGAAAATAAAAACCTTCCTATTTCCAAAAAGTCTCATTAAGCAGCCTTTAATGTATAATTATACCACTGAAAATAGAAAAGTTCCCAAAAGTTCCTGTCTAGCCTTTTCAGATGACTTTTTTTTGGGTCACTTGATGTCATTTTATGAAAAAGATGGGTTTGAAGCAAAACCTTCACTAGGAACAAGTGCTCTCTGTGTGTCCACCCATCTCTGGCTGGAGATTCCCACTGAGGGTGCAGGTGAGTCTGACCTGGGGGCAGGAGGAGCTCCAGTGGGAACACAGCAGTGACCTCCACATCCTCCAGTCTCCAGGCTCTCCTGGTGTTTGCCACAAACACAGTGAGTCGTTTCCTGGACTCAGGGATTGTCAGATGCCGTGGGTGGATGCACCTCAGCTCCACCAACAGGAAGGTGTCTCCACGAAGCCTGTGTGTGAGCAGACTCGGCCCCACTGCTCAGCACTCAGCACCCAGGGGTGGCACCGCGACGCTCCCACCGCACCTCACCACGGAACACCCCCCCAGGGATGGGGACGCAGTTAATTACAGCAAGGGGCTCTCGATCCTCACCCCTTCTCACCCTGCCCCAGATCAGGGACAGCAGCTGTAGGCATTTTTGTGATACAAACATCTCCCAGGTGTGAGCTGGAGTCAAAATCTCAACATATTCAAGTCATCCAGATCTCTACTGAGTCACCAGAAGGGACCCTCATGCTGCTGAGCACGGGGACTGGAGCAAGTTAGCAGTACTATCAAACCATTAAAAGCTTGGCTGTCACTAATGGTCAGTCCTGTTCCTCACCTAAGGAATGCACTGACACAACACTCTGGCACCCCAGGCGCTGTCGTTCACACCACCCTGAAGCTCTCCACCACTCTGGAGTCAAACTGCCCTTACCTCTTTCACCATGGATTTTATGAGCTTGTTGGCCTCTTGCAAGTCATCTGGGTTTTTGCTTTTCAGCAGCTTGGCCAGAAGCTGCGAGGGGAGAAGAGGAAACACACAAAGACCGTTTGGCAAAGGGAAGCAGTGAAAGGAATCCAAGCGAACAATCCAGGGGAAGAGACACAACCCACTGCTGAGTCTGTTAGGGGTTATTATTTTACACAGGGCCTATCTGTGAAATCTCAGACTTCTGACCTAAGATAATTGCTTCCCCCATACATCATTTTTAGCCTCATGTGTGAAACGTTCTCTGCCTTCCAGTGCTGCAGCAGGACAGCCCTGTAACCAGGAGCAGTCCCAAGGCTGGGATTTCATGTTAGGGAAGTGGACACAGCAACGAGCTCTGTGCAAAGCACACACTGCCACCCCAAAACAAAAGCCAGGTTTGCACACCACTTCCTAATGCACATTGAGCAATCACTTTTCATTAGTGACTGCAACACAAGCCTTCAGTGTACCTTGGATTTCTCCTCATCATCAAACACGGGGTTTTTGGGACGAGGCGGCGGCGAAGGAATGAGGGTTCTGTCTGCAGGAATCACAGGATCAAACATAACGATCCCTGAAAGCAGAAAGGGAAGCTGGATGGGTTTGCAGATGGGGTCACCCTGGACATTCCCAGGCTGCTGCCAAGGCAATCTCTGTGCACACAGCTCTAGGAGCAACATTGGATCAGAACCACGGAGCCTGACAGCTGGAAAGTAAAGGGAGGTTTGCTTGGTGCTGCTCCTCCAACAGCCCAGTGTAACCAGTAGCTCTCCAGTGTTTGCCTTCCGCCTTCCTCATCAGCTGCTGGACAAGCAAAGCCCCACACAGCCCAGCTTTGTGCAGGCTCAAGGGGATGACGTTTGTTAGTGTAAAGGAGCCGAGCAGGGAAGCAGAGAGCAATGCAAACAGGGTGGTGAGCACAGTCCTAACCACGAGAGGGGAAAGAGCCCAGCTGCCCCCTTATTCCCTTCTCAAATCCCCAGCTTCATGCTCCACCACAGGAGCTCTCCTGGAACCAGCATTTCTTGTGTTGAAGCTCCTTGCTTCTCAGCTGAGCCTTTCTCACTCTGCCTGCACAAGAACTGTGTCAGTCCATCTAAAGGTACAGCTGTAAAGCGATCCAGCTAAAGGAACACAAAAGGCTGCGTGGAGGCTCTTATTTCCCTTTAAATTAGACTTGCTCAAGGAATTTAATGACTAGTTCCAGAAAAGCTCCAAAAAGGCACTGCAAACCAAACCAGAAGGCTTTGCAACGAGTTTAATTGAATTAAAGAAGCCAACCCAGCCCAGAGTGTTTAAATATAATGAGAAGCTTTTCAGGGAGCGTCTCCGTTGCTCTGCCTTGACCCCATGTAATCAGAAGCTGTGTGTTTTGTGACACTCCTGCTGAAAGCAGAGCTGCAGAGCCAGCAGGAACGTGTGACTTCCTACCTTGTCTCTTCAGCATGTAGTAGGCATCCTTGATTTTGGATTCTTCGGGCAACGCCACGGTCCAGCTGTAGAGCAACTCAATGATTTTGGTCTTCACCTTCTCAGAGACTCGGTCTCCCAGGTACTATGAGAAGAAATAAGATGTAAATTCTTCATATTCTTCATATTTAAAAAAAAAAAATAAAGCCCAGAAGCAGAGAACTGGGAGTCCAAACCCAGAGAAGCCAGGCACGCTTCACCCAGCAGGGTGACAGCACAGGGAGGAACACTGTGCTGTGTTCCCAAGTCTCTGGGTTTAACTTCCCACCACCCTGGGGTTTGTTTGCTGTGTTGAAAAGCACAGCCCAAGCTTTAGACCAGTGCAGGGACCAGGTAAATAAGCACAACTCACTGAGGAAAACAGCAAGCCAGGCACAGAGGATGGGGACTCCCTTTTTTCAAGGAGTCACATGGAAAAGACAAGGGGTGATGGGTAGAAGTTGGGAGACCTGGGGAGATTCTGATTGGTCTCCAGAAGAAAATGTTTCCCCCTGAGAACAGTCAAATGTCAGAATCATCACCACAGGGGAGTGGTGGATTCCTCTACGCTGGGCTCAACATGGCAGGGTGCTGGGCCATCTCACTGAAACTGTGGATCACCTAAAAGGTTGGGCCAGATGATCCCAGAGGATCCTTCCACCCTGGCATTCTGTGATTCTATGGAAACACCCTTCAGCTAACAAGTGCTCTTGGTACAGGCTGATAAATACAACGAGCCAGAGAACACTGGTGTGTTCCTGCAGCCCACGGAGGCCAGACCAGCAGTGAATGCAGCAGCAGGGCCCAGGACCAACCTTTGGAGACACCACCTTTATCAACTCGTTTAAAAAGCGGAACTTCCCCACTTCGTTATGAAATCTTCTTCCACAGTTCTTCATGCAAGCTTCCAGCACCTGCATTTGAGGAACAGAAACAGGGGCTGAAATGAACACCAAATTCTGTGGCGTGTGCTGGCAGAGGAACCGAAGGCTCCAGCAGCCAGACAGGGATTCCACCTCCAGGGGTGACACATCCAGACGGGCGGGTCCCTGGGTCTCATAAAAATGAACACAAATCTTGCCTGAAGATAAGAAACCACAGCAGCTAAAACCAATCCAGAGTTGTTTGTGACTGCTCTGCTGCTGAGGACACTCCTGTGACGTAACTGTGCTCCTCTCACTGCCCACTGCCCCCTGACAGGGGGCAATGAGGGTACTCAGCCCCAGGTAACCCCCCTGTGCCCCACACCTCACAGGACACCGAGCTGGGCTAAAGAGAAGGGGCAGGGACTACCTACTGTCAAGGCCTGCACTGCCTCCCATTCCTGTGGCGACTGGATTTTATGGGCCAGGAGCCTCACGGCGATCTGTGGCCTGAAAGAAAGCAAAGCCCTGTCAGACAGTGCCCACGAACGCGCACGGACCGAGAGGCTTCCACAAACTCTGCTGTTTGAACGAGACAGCTCTCATAGCTAAAAGATAATGCAATGCCATCCAATGCTTTTCACCTTTCCATCAGTGCACAAGGGCCAACAAGAAGTGTTCGGGTCACCTCTTTGAGCCTGGGTGTTTGCACATAGGAAAGGAAGCAAGGGCTGGTGTCTGAGCCAGCAATTCCAGATTCCTGCCTGAGAGGGGCCAAACATCTCCCAGTGCAGTCCCCAGCCCAGGAAATCGCTTCATTGCCCTTGCACAAGTTTCCCTTTTGCAGAAGAAACGCTTCTTCCTCAGCTCACAGGAATGCTGTGAGGAGGCTTCCTCGGCTGAGCCCTACAAGGATTTTAAGGGCACGAAGCCCCATCAGGCACTGAGTTCTAACCCTGCTTTACAGATCAGCAAACACAATAACTGGCTCAATGAGAGGCACTGGAGGCAGCTTCACAATTCCCCTTGGCCCAGGGCTCAGGCTGTGCGTGAGCCACGCTGCCCTCCACGAGGGACAAACCAGGCTGTGCAGCACCTTGTTCCCTTTGCAGACAGATCCTCCAGGCCACATCAGTAAATACAGAGGTAAACATGGAATTCTGATGCTCACATGATGTATTTTAAACTGCAAATGTTAATTGATTCATTCCAGAGCAGTTTGGGACACCCACCCTTCAAGTTCCTTGTTGATCTGGTCACAGAATCCGATGATGTATTCCCAGTCCTCTTGCCGGTTGGATGGGTTGGTGGCTTTATCTTGGGCAAGGGAGAGAGAACAAGTTACAATCGAGAAAAAGACACAGCACAAAAGGTCCTGCATTTCCTAGAGAAAAGCATCTGACACCCATGGCCAAGTGTAAAGAGGAGATGGAAGTTCACACGTGGTAGGGCTGTTCAGGGAGCAGGGTGTGTCCGAGCACAGACATCCAAATATCCAGCAAGAACCACAGGTGCCAGACCTCACGTACCTGGAAAGGCACCATTCCCACACTCTAAATGAGCACACAAGGTAACACAGCTGGGCTCTCGCTGTTCCCCTCTGCCTGAAACACTGAAATTTATCACCACACATCCACCACTCCTGCAAGCACCAAACCCCCAGCCTGTACCCGAGCAGGAACACAAACCCTCCCTCGGGCACTGGACACTGCTTACTCTAGGACTGGTTCCAGGGAGAGGAGCTGGAGAGCAGATCCTTGGCCTGTCTGCTGAAACTGCCAACAAAGGCCATGTGGTGCCAGTTACAGAGTTTGCTTTCACAGAGACACTGTCATTTCACACTGGCAACCAAGTGAATCTGAAGGAGCAACCTGGGCAGGAAAGCCTCGGTGCCAAGCCCTGCCACCGCCTCTGCCGCAGCTTCAGACACCGCGGTGCTCCGGCAGGGAAAGCGCTTCGGTCCGAGCCAAGTGTCAGGGCCCTCCTGCCCTTGGCTGCTCTGCCCAACCCTGGAATGCCAACAAGAACCCTGAAATGTCAACGAGAACCCTGGAATGCCAACAAGCCAGCATTCCAGTGCATCATTAGGCATGAAGCAGAGGTGATGATTTTCCAGATGGAATGCCGAGAGCCACAGAACACAACCCACTGGGTAATGGACACTGGTGTTTTCCTGGGTTCACTGCTCTGTTGAAAGGAGACAAAAGCCGTCCCAGCAAAGGTTTCCCCACTCAGGATCAGCACATGCACAGGGACTCTCCAGCCCAGGCACGTGTCTGACAGTCAGGCTCTGCCTGCATCCCGACCCGTGACAATACAAGGAACAAAAATAGAGATGATTCCCACATTTTGGGATGCTGCCTACGCCCGACAGCAGCGCCAGACAAGCGGCTTCCTTTGGGGGCAGCAGCTGAAGCGAGAGGCTCCAGCCGTGCCTGCACCACTGTCGTTATCCCCCCACAGTCCTCCTCTGCCTCGGCCAAGCGCAGAGGCAGCGCCTGCCGGCAGGGAGAGCACAGGCAGCACCACCTCCCCTCTCCCGGCTGCCTGCAACGAGGCAGGGAGTGAGGATGCTGGATCATCCCTGGCGGAAGCACGGATCTTGCTGCAGCATCAGGACACGAGGAGGGTGTCACCTCATGGCTCCGTGGAAGGCTGTGCACGGCCAGCACGGAAAAAACCCTGGCAGTCAGAAATGTTCCATCTTCCCGTGCCCCGGAAGGAGGCCGTGCTGCAGGTGCAGCCTCAGGTCAGCACGGGGCACGGCAAAGCCTTGAGAAGGCTACAAGAAAAAAGCCTCAGGAGGCCTGGAGAAAGCACTGGGACGCAGCAGCCCCTGCGCTGCCTTCCTGGTCTGCACGACTCCTCTGGGAATTCACATCCACTCCATGCTCCCCAGCGATGGGAGGAGCAACACCATCACCCAACAAACCACTTGGGCAGTGACCGGGCACAAATGCATCCTCTTACACCAGAGAGCAACACTCAAGCCTTCAAAAACATGAACCCCTCTGCAGCCAGGCCCCCCACACGCTGCTTACATCAGCGACGCTCCCCGTGACACAGGGGAGACCTTCTCTCAACCACCACAATTAAAACGCAACCCCACAAAACAAAGAGTCAGGAAGCTTTCCAGGCTGCACAACCCAAAATATCCTTCCTGCTGGAGATATTTTCACACACAAGCTGAACTCGGTGAGTCAGTTCTCCTCAGCGAAAGATCAAAAGGAAGGGATGTGGGTGTTTCTTCTCGCTGGCTCCAATAAAAGATATTGACAAACTGTGGGAGTCCAGAGGAGGAGCAAAACCAGCAGGAGGAAAGAAGGGATTGATCCAAAATAAGAAGTGAGAGTTGAAAACATCCTTTAGCCAGTAACTCCTGTAACGGATGACGATACCTTGTATGTGTGTGAATTTTATATAAAAATACCAAAAAAGAGCAAGAATTATTGAATCTGTTAATGGGAGGAAGACTGCAAAAAGGAAGCAGATTCTATGCTCTCAGGTATTCAGGGCCATGACCATCTTCTGCCCTTTGCCTATGTAGGAATTTGTACAGGAGGCACTCCAGCCCTCGGATCATCTCCGTGGCCTCCTCTGGACTCACTGCCCTCCCTGTGCTGAGGACTCCAGAACTGGACACAATACATGGGCACCATTTACCTGGGAACCCCCTACAGTTCTCAGCCTTGTGAGCAGCACAGACCCACAGCAGCCCAGAAAACCACCCGTGTCCTGGGCCACATCAGAAGCAGCACTGCCAGCAGGTCAAGGAAGGTGATTCCACCCTTCTGCCCCGCTCTCATGAGCCCACCTGGAGCCCTGTGTCCAGTTCTGGAATACCCAGCATAAAAAGGAGATGGAACTGTTGGAGCGAGTCCAGAGAGGCCACAGAGATGACCCGAGGGCTGGAGCACCTCCTGTACGAGGACAAGGGTTGTTCAGCCTGGAGAAGAGAAGGCTCTGGGGAGGTCTTAGAGCAGTACTGAAAGGGGCTCAAGGGAAGCTGGGGAGGGGCTTTTTACATGGGCAATAAGTGATAAAATGAGGGGGAATGGCTTTAAATTGGAACGGAAAGATTTAGAGTAGACGTTGGGGAGAAATGTTTTGCTGTGAGGGTGGGGAGGCCCTGGCCCAGGTTGCCCAGAGCAGTGGTGGCTGCCCCATCCCTGGAGGTGTCCAAGGCCAGGTTGGATGGGGCTTGGAGCCCCTGATCCAGTGGGAGGTGTCCCTGCCCATGGCAGGGGGCGGGACTGGATGGGCTTTGGGGTCCCTTCCCACCCAACCCATTCCGCGGTTCTGTGACCGACAGGACCCCCCGACACGGCCTCACCGCCCCACCCGCAGGGCCAGAGCCGCAGCCCGGCACGGCCGGGCCCGCCGAGCCTCCCCCCGCCCCGGGGCTCCGGGCACTCACTCAGCCACGACTCCAGACTCTCCCCCTCCGCCTCCGCCATGTTGGCAGCCGGGCGCGCGCCCCGCCCCGCCCGCGCCAGGGGGCGTGGTTAACGGATCCGGCCACGCCTCTCCGTGCCAGAGCCAATCGGAGCCCAGGGACTGCGAAAGCACCGCCCCCTGTCGTCACCGCGCTCGGCCCCGCCCCGCGCATGCGAGAAGGGAGAGGGGGCGTGGCCACCGCGCCCTGTTCCGTCCCGCCCACGCGAGAGCCAATCGGAGGGCAGGGACTCTCCGAGCACCGCCCCCTCCGCATTGCCCCGCGCATGCGAAATCCGCAGGGGGGCGGGGCCACGGTAAGGCCCGTCTCCTCAGCGTCCCGTGCACCGCTTGGCCCCGCCCCGCCGCTCGCGTGCGCCAATCGGAGAGCAGAAGATGCCCGAGCACCGCCCCCGTCATGGTGCCTGGTCCCGCCCCGCGCATGCGGAAGACGAGGGGGCGTGGCCAGGCAGAGTCCCGCCCCGCGCGCCCAGGGAAGATGGCGGCGCCCAGCGCGGTGGGTCTGGCCCGGCGGCTGCGGGCTTGGCTGCCCCGGTGAGCGGGGCCGGGAGAGGCCGGGGCGGCGGGAGGGTGTTTGCTGGGCCGCCGCGTGGGCTCCGCGCAGCCAGGGCCGCGGCCGCAGGTGCCCCTCCCTCGGCACCCCCCGTTCCTCTCCAACACCCCAAAATGCCTGAGAAAAAGGAATCAAATCCTGGCGTGAGGCGCTTGTTCCGCGCTAACCTGACCCCCTGGGCCCGGCCGTGTGGGGCTGCACCAAAACGGACAAACTCGGTCTGTCCGTCCATTTCTGTCCCTCAGTCCGTGCCCCGGGCACAAAGGCAGCGGTGGAGAGGAGGGCAGGGCGGCTCTGGAAGTGCCCGCGTCCTCCCGAGACACGTTCCCACCTGCCCACCCCCCATCACAACGCATCCCGCGTGTCGGGTTCCAGCCCTTCTCTTGCTCTCTGCAGGGTGACACAGGTGAGATGGAGTCGATACAACCCCAGTTACTTGGAGCCAGACGTGAACAAGGAATTGTACCAGAGACCTTTGGAGGAGCTGTCTGAGGAGGAGAAGGAAAAGCGGGAGCTTCGTGCTGTTCGCCCCATAAAAGCTGCTCCTCCCTCTGTCTCCAGCTCCGTGTTCAGTGACCCCATGATCAGGTGAGAAGGCAGCGTTCCCTTCTCTGTTACCCCTGGGCCCCGCGGAGCCAGAACGCGTGGGAGCTGTGGTGTCCTCAGCCCTCACTGCACCGTCCTTCTGCTCCAGCACAATCCCTTTATCTGGGTTAATCTTTCCCGCAAAGCCAGTCCTTTGCCTGGCAGTGATTAGAGATAATTACAGCGGGTCTGGCAGCACCCAGACTTAGCCACAGGAACACCACAAAGAGGGGGCTTATTTCTGTGGGTGATGAAATTAGCGTTTAAACCAGATCACGCTTGGCTTTTTGTTCACAGCAAATTCACCAACATGATGATGAAGGGTGGCAACAAAGTGCTGGCCAGAAGCCTTATGGCTCAGGTGAGAACTCCCTTTTCTTGCTACATCAAAACTATACAAAACAGGAGGTTGGAATGTCAATCCCACTGGAACTGGAATACCAGAACTCATCTCTACCATCGTAATGTGTTTCCTGCTGCGCACACAGAACGGTCACCGTTATTTACCTGTACATTTTGTACAAGCCCCAGCCTCGTTCACCTCATAGGTGGTGATGGCTCAATGGACACGCTCTTTCTGCTCTTTAGCCTGTCTTGGACCTTGTGTAGAATCATGGAAGCATTCAGGTTGCAAAAGACCTTGAAGATCATCAAGTCCAACTGTTAACCTGACACTGCCAAGTCCTCCACCAAACCATGAACTTAGAGTATACCTTATAAAGCATCATTTTCTCAAGCTCTTCCAAATGCTTTTCCTGCCTTATCTTGCCTTGCGAGTCCCACAAACCGGTCACCTGTGTGACACAGCTCTGGCCCACAGTAACCAATAATGGTGGTCCTGGTCCCTTCTGGTCTGTTCCCCAAATAACTGCTGATAGAAAACCACACGGATTTGGGGCTCCTGAGTCCAGGCTTTGGGGCGGGGAAGGGAGGATGCTTTGTGCACCCAGACCTGTATTCCTGTCCCTGCCCTCTTGGCTCCTCACCCAGGTATCTACTGGGCCTCCTCGTCCCAAATGCAGTGTTTTATAGAGAGAACACATTGCTGGAAGGAGGTGAAGTAGAACTTGAGTAAGAGAATTCCAAATGGCCTCTTGCCCACGGGGCTAGGAAACAGGCTGCAGGCTCAAGGGAAGATGGGGTGTTACAAAGGTGGTGTGGTTTCATGGAGTGGGATAATCCATCTCTCCCTGTCTTTGTCCCAAGACCCTGGAGGCCATTAAGAGGAAGCAGCTGGAGAAGTACCACAAAGCTTCAGAGGATAAGAAGGAGACAATCGAGTGCAACCCTTATGTCATTTTCCACCAGGCTCTGCAAAACTGCCAGCCCATCATCGGGCTCAGCAGCATCACCAGAGGTGGCAAAACCTACCAGGTGAGGGGGGCAGGGAGGGAATTCGCTGGGGAAGCAGAGGCTCTGCTTCCACTACTTCAGCTCAGCTTTCCTCTCCTCTGGAAGAGAGCCACTTGCAATCTAAAGCAGCACCTGAGAAGCTGTCCAAGGTCAGGCCCACAGCCTGTGAGTTCAGTAACTCCTCTGTCAGCCACAGTCTCTGCATCTCTGACTGGATGGAGAAGACATGGCCAGGCTCATCCTCTCTGCTGCGTTGTGTTGCTTGGGTAGCAGCCCCAGGCAGTGCAGGGGACCGAGTGGTGACCATCATCTCCCACTGCTGCCAGCGCAAACCAGCCTGGATCTGGTCCCCAGAGGGGCCTGAGGGCCTCCCAAAGGCCTGCACGAGGCTGTTCACATTGGTAGCAGGTTCTGTGGAGAGAGGAGGGGAATTGGTGCAGATCAGCTTTTGGAGCTGCTGTGACTGCAGAGAGCTCCGAGCTGCCACGGGGGTCGCAGCACGGGGTAACCTGCACGTGCCCAGCTGGGCCGTGCGGGGCTGGAGAGGAGAGGTTACTGCAACAGCTCTTGTGGTTTAAACCTCTCCCAGGTCCCGGTCCCTCTGAACGACAGTCGGAAGCGCTTCCTGGCCATGAAGTGGTTAATCACCGAGTGCAGGGAGAACAAACACCGCAGGACGCTGATGCCAGAGAAGCTCTCCCAGGAGCTGCTCCAGGCCTTCAACAACGAAGGGCCCATCATCAAGAAAAAGCACGTGCTGCACAAGATGGCGGAGGCCAACCGTGCGTACGCGCACTTCCGCTGGTGGTAGGGGCTGCGCGGCACACGCTGCGGTGAGCAGTGCCCTGGGGCCGCCTGGGACCGTGGGGAGGGAGGGGAGAGCCCTTCCAGAACTCAGCGCTCAGCCAGGGACAGCCCGTCCCATCTCACAGTCCATTTCTGTTGTGTTTGGATGGGCAAAGGGGGAATCGGAATCTCCGACGCCTGCACGGATGCTCTGGTTATTTCAAAATCGCTTTCCTGTGAAGAGAAGCCTTTGATGTTGTTCCTAGAGCAATGTTGTACAAAATAACCTTCCGCTTGCCTGTTCCCTGGGGGCTTTTAAGTCTCTGCTTCTGTATTTGGCGATGGTTTTGGCCGCACGGCTTAGGAGCGGAGCTGGGTTCTTTCCCCACACCATGACGAGCCTTGGCGTGATTGGCACGAAAGGCAATAAAAGCCCCTTTTGGTTCCATCTGCACAGATTTGATGGGAATGGTATCAGAAAAAAATAAAACCAGTTTTACGGGAAGGTTTCTCAGTTCCAAACCTTTGTCTGTGCTGCTCAGACCTCAGGCTGCTGTTCCCAGTTGCCTTGGTTGGGTAAAGCCCTGCTGACACCCTACACCGGAGGAGGAAAGGAGCGTCGAGCCTGAAGGCTTCAGGCAGGAGTGACCTTTAGTGTTGCTCCTCGCTTGGCAGCTGTGCAGAGAAAAAGGGGGGCACAGTAGTGGAAAGCTTTTATTAGAAAAAATCCTTCAATAAACTATTTTGTTTTCTTTGTTCCTCTCACATTCTCTAAGAAACCATACCTGGAAGTTGCTAAATTCTGAAAAAATGTGACAGCTGCTGTATAAAACCTATAAAACCTGTGCTGGCTGCGCGTGCTCGGAGCACCCTGCGCCGTGGGTGCGGGAGCAGCCAGCAGTGCTGGGAGGGGCTGGGGAAGCAGCGCTTGGCTGAGTGGCCTGTGAGGCCACAGTGCTCCCTGCGCCTTGTCCAGAGAGCCAGGCACAGCCCGAGCTGTGCCAGAGTCCCTCGGCCTCCCCCTGCTGCTCTGCTGCCTCTCAGGTGAAGCCAAGTGCTCACATTCCGAGCTGTGCTTTCCTTAACACCCATCCCAAATGCTGGTTGGGGGCCCCCGTGCCCCTCGCTGGCAGCAGCTCAGTATTGGACACAATCCTGGGGAGAGCTCGCTGGGTTAAACGTGCCCTGCCCTTCCCACCTCTCCAACCCCCAAAGCTGGGCCGGCACAGGTCACAGCCACACAGGTAGGGACAGGTACGGCCCAGAGGCTTTGGCTGATTCAAATCCTATTTACAGGAAGTGCTAGAAAAACAGTAATGTGAAAAGAAACTCGAACGTGTGGAGTTTGCTGGTGAAAGTGCTGGGGACGTGGCCCCTGCCGCAGAGCGGTTATTCCGTCACTTCGCTGTAATAGTATTTCTGGGCAGCGTCCGTCATCTTCCAGTCGGCAGCGCGGAACTCGATGATCTCCAGCAGCAGGAGCTGGGACAGGGAGCTGAGCCCCTCCTGCAGAAGGAAGCCGTCTCGGAGCAGGGAGAAGAGCTCATCCATCCGCTGGGAGTTCATCTTCTCCAGCTGCTCGCCGATACGGTGGAGCTGAAGGACCAAGCAGTCCACCTTCAGAAGGGAGAGAAGAAGGCTGAGTACAAAGGCACGGGAGGTCCACGGCTCTGCTGTCACTTCCCATGGCTGTGGGGCCTCAGCAGGTCCCTCTCACTGCTGCTTTTCCAGCTGTCCCCAGCCAAAGCTGCTGAAAAGGCTTCTGGGAAAGCGGCTGGGTTCTGTGAAAACGGGAGAGCTGGCATCTGCATTCTTCTTATGTGATGGGAGATGAACCTGCAGAACACGGGATGGGACAGCCGAGCCCCGGGGTCTGCACTGCCCACAGGGACAAAAGCCACCCTCGGGAGGACGTTCAGCCGGGGCCAGGGGAGCACAGCCCGCGCCTCCATCCTGCGTCCCTTGGGCTGTAAACCCTCCCTGCTGCCCGCGTCCTTCCAGCACACAGAGCTCTCCGCAGAGCCCACGTCCCCCAGCCCTGCTCTTTGCTGCTCCTGGGCAGCACCAGGGGCACAGCAGCCCCTGGCCCCTCTCACCTCCTCCTCCCTCCGCAGGCTGTCGTGCTGCGCCAGCCGGAACAGGCAGTCGTACACGGGGTTCACCAGAGCCATCATGGGCATGTTGTTCACCTGCAGGGAGGGCAGAGCCTGCTCAGCTCGAGGCCACACAGGGAGGACTTTGCAGCTGTTTTACAGACTCGTTCCCTTGCTGCTCTTCAAAAGGAAGGGAGCAGAATTTAGTTGTGCTGCCAAATGCTGTGGTGTGGGATTTATGTAGACCAGACATTCAAAGTCTCCAGGAGCCAGAGAACCCGAACAAATGATTTTAAACCCATCTATTTTTAAATACAATCTTGGGAAATACACTTGTGGCAACAGCATTTTCCTGCCTGTAGGTCTCCTTGCATCATTTGTACACCTTCTCCAAGCAGGCACCCAAGCACACACGCCGCAGTGGATAAACCCTGTCAGCACGTGGGCTAGAAATGATGTCAGCACCCACGGGTCCCCCCCAGGACATCACAGCAACTAAACTGGTTCAGTCTGGGACATGTGGGAGCTGGCAGATCTGGGGACTTCAAACACCAGGTACAAACCGAGGAAGGCCAGACTTTGTGCCCATTCCCAGAGGCAGCTCTGCCTCTCCACACCTGTTTGCTTGCCCACAGGCAGCACCAGGCCTGGCAGCATCCTCACGCTAAGAGCCACCTCTGGCCCCGCTGCCGAGCCCAGGCCGTGGGGCTCCATCCAACACCCGCCTGACCCCCCTGCCCTGGTCTCCGTGGAAGCCCAGGCCTCTGGTACCCCAGGCAGCAGCTCCTGCTCCAGCCCCTCACCCTCAGGTAGTCAAAGATGTTGCAGATGAAGGTGACGTAGCAGATCCAGGCCTGGAGCGAGCGGGCGCGCAGCTCCTCCCTGTCCTTGTACTCCTGTTGCAGCCGGTTCAGCAGGCTCCTCCGGAACACGCTCTGGCCAACTTGTTTGCTCTCTGCCTACGAGGCCAAAAAAGCAGGACAGAGGGATGAAACGGGGGTGTGAGAGGGGTGGGGGAACACCGGACCACACGACGCCCTCCTGTGATTGCCCAGAGAGGCAGGAAAGCCGCCCCCACCAGTGCTCCCCAGTGCTCATCTGGATGCGGCCGCGGGGCAAGCAGCAGAAGAGGGAAGGGGGCCGAGGGGCCAACGCAAGGCTGGGTGAAGCCTCTCCTGGCCCAGCCCAGGGACAACCTGCACAGCTGAAGCTGTCTGGACACGAGGAGCTCTCACCTGGATGATGGTGTAGCAGATGCGCCCTGCCTCCTTGCTGAACACACAGTCTTTGAGGGACTGGTCCACTATAATGTTGGCCACTTTCTCCAGGTCCACGTTGCTGGGCTCTACAGAGGAGAAACACTGTCAGGACCCAGCGCCTGCTGTGTCCTGCTTGCTCTGGGGTACCCGGAAAGCAGCCAGGGTCTGTGCTGGGCCACGTTATGTGGTGCAAAACCTCCTGCTCATTCCCACACCAAGAGCCAGGGCCCCTCTCAAATGCCAACAGCTGTGGAGACACCATCTCCAACCGTGGCAGGGTCCTCCCAGGCTGGAGACAAATCCATCCTGATGGGAAAGTGATGGAGGAGAGCAGGTAACATGGGGAAGCATGAAGCTGATCTGAGACTGAAATCCCAGCCCTGCTTCCAAGTTGGGTCAAAGGGAGCCAGAGGTGCAAACTCCTGCCAGGCTCCAAACTGAGAGGTGAAGGTGAGCAGGAGACCCCGGGGGCTCTGGGGGGCACAAGACAGCCCCGCAGCAGAGAGCAGAACCAGACAATGGGAAGGGGTGAGAGATGCTGGCTTAGAGCAGGAGAGGAGGGAACTCCGAATCCCGGGAACACCACAAGAACCAGAACTGAGTTCAAAGAGCTGCACCATTAAACACTGGGGACAAGGCTAGAGGGGACAAGAAGAGACAGGGAGCAAAGACCTTCCCAGAGAAGATCCACCAGTGGCACCCAGTCACGGATCAGCAGCATTTAGGACACAGCTTTCCTCCACTGAGCCACTGATGTTCCTTGAGGGGGTCCCAGCACACAGCCCCATCTCCCAGTGAAACCCCACTCACCTTTGAGGGCTGTTTTCAGCAGCTTCTGAGTCTCGCTGTCGAAGGACTGTATTTTATACTCCTCTTTGCCCGTCTCCCCCATGACTGGCTTCCTCCAGGGGCGAGAGTCAGGGCAATGGATGGGCTACAGGCAGTGCCTGGGGAGAGAGCACACAGAGCTTGGTTGGATGGAGAGGCAGAGCTTCCCCAGCCACCTGGCAAAGCCCTCTAGTGCTGGAGCACAGGATGTCACCGAGAGCCCCCACCCCCAGGAGACTCTTCTGGCATCTGGGCACCCAGCGTGGGCCTGAGACCCAAGCAAAGCCTCACTCTCACGGCTGTTTAAGACTTGCTTCCTACCAGTGTATGACAGGACTCCTTCTTCAGAGCCTGATATGAAAAATGTGCTTCAGCCTGCTGATCTGCAGGTTCAAAGAGGAGAGCACATCAAGGCAGCCCCAAAACACACCCACTTCCCCTCCGAAGGCTTCCCTGCTGCTGTATCCCAGGAGAGCACACACAGGAGCCCCTGCGCAGCCGCTCCCTTGTGCCTCTGAAACATCAGTTCTGCTGGTTTCACACAAAAGCCTGGGAAGAACCAAACCAGCCCCTCAGCATCCAAAGCTCCCTCGCTAGAGTGAGCCGAGCACCTCTCCTGAGCCGGAGCCTCAGCTCCCAGCGAAGCCCCACAAGCTTGGCAGCCAAACCCCGAACAGCACAGCTCCCGTCTCATCCCCTGCAGCACCAACAGTGCTCCTAGAGAGTCTCTGGATTCATCTCCTTCTGCTTCGTGCTACAGCAGAGCCAGTAGGAGGGTCCACACAGCACAGAGAGGAAGGGCTTGCCTTGATGCGCACAGAAGACGAGCCGCTGGCTGCAAAATGCTGGGCTGGCCAGAGCCAGCACAAAGAGCAGAAGGCAATTGGCCAGATGAGTTTTGCCAGCTTGTCGAAATTCCTGGGCCGTTAGTCACCCCTCTCTGCAAACAGGTCCCTGCCTGGATTAAAGCTGGAGCCCATGCCCTTCCAAGGCACGGGATGCGACCGCAGGCAGCGCGACCCCTCGCATGCTCCGCTTGCCACGAGGCCACAGCACAACACGTAATCGCTCCGAGCAGAGGGCAGGGTGGGTGGATCCGTTTCCACCAGCCCGATGAGGCCCAGGGCAGCCCCCAAAGGTGACAAGTGGCTCACACTGTTGTTGCCACTGAAGGCCTCGCTTGTGCAGGGCTCCCTGCCACGACACCTGCATGGGGGTTCCTCTCCCACTCGGATCACACGCTGCCGGGTGCCCTCCGTGCTGCGGCTGGTTTCCCATCCCACCTCTCTCCTCCTGCACCTCTCTCCTCCCTCCCTACCTGCTCTCACACCGCTCTGCACGGCCAGCGCCGTGGCCGAGCTCACCCGCAGCCCCGTGTCCCTCCAGCACCTCCACGCAGAAGGAACCTGGTGAGAGTTCAGCGCCGCGCAGCGAGGCACAAAGCGCCCCAGCCCGTCTGGTAGCGTCCCTGCCACCACCGCCCGCGCCTCTCCCACGCATCCTTCCCTGGGGACGGGCACAGCTGCTTTGACCTGTGCTGCCAAACAGCCCTGCCCAGAGCCACCCACGGCACGTAGGTGTGACACCAGCCAGGCTCTGTCTGCACGGGGGACCCACTGGCAGGACACCCTTGCTCGAGGGCTGGTGGCAGCAAGTGACACTGCATGCTGGATGAGGTGTCCCAGGGGCTGGTGGGGTTGGGGTCAGCCTCCCTTAACTGCTGGTGCCCGGCCCATGTGCTGGGGTCCTGCTTGAGGGGCTCAGCGCTGCAGAACGGGCTGGATGTGCCCCGGCAGATCCAGGAATCATAGAATCATGGAATGGTTTGGGCTGGAAGAGACCTCAAAGCCCATCCATTTCCACCTTCCACCATGGGCAGGGACACCTCCCACTGGATCAGGGGGCTCCAAGCCCCATCCAATCTGGCCTTGAACACCTCCAGGGATGGGGCAGCCACAGCTTCTCAGGGCAACCTGGGCCAGGGCCTCCCCACCCTCACAGCAAAACATTTCTCCCTCAGATCTCATCTCAATCTCCCCTCTTTCAGCACAAAACTACTCTCCTTGTCCTGTCCCTGCACTCCCTGATCCAGAGCCCCTCCCCAGCTTTCCTGGAGCCCCTTTCAGTCCTGGGAGGCTGCTCTAAGGTCTCCCCAGAGCCTTCTCCTCTCCAGGCTGAACAACCCCAGCTCTCCCAGCCTGTCCCCACAGCAGAGGGGCTCCAGCCCTCGGATCATCTCCGTGGCCTCCCCTGGACCCGCTCCAACTGTTCCATCTCCTTCTCACGCCGGGGACAGGAGAACCACAGAACCACAAAGTGTCCGGAGCCCGAAGGAACCCCCAGATAGAACCGGGACGCCCCGAGCACCCGCCAGGGCTGCCCCGGGGTCTCCAGCATCCGCCGGGACCCCCGTCCCTCCCCGTCCCCGCCCGGGACCTGGCTCGGAGCGCCCGCTGCTGCCGCACCCGGTCTCCCGGCGGCTCCTCCCGGCGGCTCCCGGCGCGGCCCCACCGGCCGCTGCTCGGGGCATCGCGCCCGCCCCGCTCCCGGCGGCCCCGGTTTCCTCTTAGGTCATTTCCTCGCCCGCGCCGGGGGCGGGACAGGACGGGACGGGACGGGGCAGCGGCACCGCCCCGGGCACCACCGCGAATACCCCCTGCATCCCGGGCACCGCCGGCTGCTCCCCGAGCATCCCCGGGAACCTCTCCCGGGCACCCCAGGCACGGCGACCGGAGTCCCGGGAGCACCCGGCACGCTCCTCCGGGAACAGCCGGGCACCGCCTCCTGCACCCCGGGCAGCCCCGGCTGCTGCCCCGGGAACCGCAGGGCACGGGGACCGGCGCCCCGGGACAACCCCCGCATCCCCCCCGGGAATTCCTGGGCGTCGCCCCGGCTCCCCCAGGGACTCCCCCTGCCCCGGGCATCCGCCTGCGCCCCGGCGCTCCCAGCCGTGCACTTGTTGGTTTGAGGGACCCCGCACCCCGAGCCCGACCAGGCTCCCCCAGCGAGAGCTGCAGTCGCTGCTGCTCTCCGGGTGAAAACCGTGCCAGGCTGCAGAAACCGGGGAACGACCTCAGCAACTGCAGAACGAGCATTCTGGGAACATGTGCAGCACCGTGTGGCCTGGCTGGAGACAAACAAAGCCGGGACTCATCCATGCCTGGGTCCGTGGCTCAGGACCAGCCCTGTGGCTCTGACAATCCCGCGGCACGGCGCTGTGACGGGGCTGCAGGGCCCCTTGGTGCGATGCCCAAAGCATCGGGACGGGACGGTCCTGCCTGATGGTGATGAGGGAAACCAGCTGGTTCCTGCGCCCCACGCTCCAGGCCCTGATTCTCCTCACTTTTGGGCCAGGGTGGTCCTGCCACACATGCACTAGGAGGAAAGGAACAAACTGCAGCCAGACAGGAGCATAACCAAGTATTTAATGTACCTGCTCTCAAAGGCAGGCATTGTGCGCACTGTGCTCGGGTGCTTTGGGACAACAGCGGCTGCAAAAGATCCACCCAGCAAGACAGCAAAACACCGCCAGGAATCACAGCTCTGCATCGCCAGAGAGACCCAGACCAAAACCAAGCACAATCCATTCCACACCCGGCTGACAAACAGTCACCGCTTTGCAGAAACGGCGCTGCGGGGCCGGGGGAGCTCCCCGGAAACAGGGCCGTCCCACGCACCTGGCGAGGTGGGGAGTAGCACTTCCACCACAGGACTGAGCGTCACCGTGCAAGAGCGATGGTGGTTCTCCCACAGCCACCGCGCCGCTCGGCTCGAGCGCTTTGCTGCTGAAGTGCTTTTGGACATTCTGATGGAGAAAGGCACTGGAAGAAAACAAACACAACTGCCGAGCAGCTTGGGAGGAGACCTTCAGGCAGCACAAATCCCTGCTGATGGGATTATTACATCAGAGTGCATCGCGGCCATCCCATACACGCAGCCAACACTCCCTCTCCAACCCTCAGACATCGGCCCCTGCCCGACACCAACACTGCCCAGCAAATCTCATCTTATGGAGCTCCCAAAGTCACCTGCAGTGAAAGGGCCACTTCGCGCTCCACGATCCCACACTGCAGCAGACTCAGAGCTGTCTGCCCAGGGCTTCCAAGGGATCTCCTCAGATATCTCAGCCACCAGTGGAGCAGCTTCTCTTTACAAACAGCCTCCCACATGCCTCAGGATAAGGGAGCAGCGCTGATAATGCTCAACATCACCAGGAGAAGCTGTGTCAACAGAACAGAACGGGTCACACTGGAATGTGGCCAGGCCATTTGGGATTAACATCCTGAATATTGCCAGAGCACCAGGAGAAGAGCTGCATTAAGAGAAGAACCATAAAGCATCCCCTCCATAACTGCAGGGCTCTGCCCTGCCCACCACCTGCCAGAGCCTGATACGCTCTTGTACTGGGGGCTCTTCCTTGAAGCCTGCCTTCCACATCCAAGCACACCCTGCTGGCTTGGGAAAACAGAATAAAGGAGGAGGAAGAAAGTAATTTTCTTTTTTCCCTTTGTAAATTAGAGTTAGTGGGTTTTTCTAACCATTCACAGAGCATTTGAAACTCCAGGCAAACCCCTCTCCAGCTCTGATTCCATCATCCTTTCCCTGTCAAACACAAACTAATTCCGACTCAATGTTCATTCCTCTCACTCCAGCTGATCTGGTCAAAGCATTGCTGTTTGTCAGCAGTGCTGTGGGGCTGGGGTTCACAAATGTTGAGATTACTACAGTAACACTTGCTAGAAACATTCAAAAGTGGGTTTTGTTTTTTTCTAAAAGACATTTACCAGTTTCCACAGAACTTTTCCTTCATTATTCCTACTTAGACTAAATATATCTACTAGTCCATATACATTTGTTTACTCACTACATTGAAGCAAAGAGCCCTGAGGTAAGAACTGGGCTTGTGCGTTGTGTCCCCTTAGAGTGGGGTTCTTAGTCTGCAGGTAAAGAGCAGACTGAGGCAATAAAACCCCTAAAAGATGCAGGGCAGGACACCAAGGAAGAGCAACGGGCACTTAGGATACAATCAGCCTCACCAGAGCTAAAGAAAGAGAATGTTTGGGTCAGTGTGATCCACCAGGAGGTTCAGTGTTGAAGGAGGCAGAGGATGTGCAGCCAGCGAGTGGTTATCAAGAAGCAGCAATTGGCAGCAAAGAACAGGAAAGCCAAGGTTCTGTCCACACTGAAGAGACTGGAGCTGCCCTCGGAGCAGCAGAGAACCACCCGTGCCACATGGGGAGAAGAACACAGTGCAAACAGCCGGCTGTGAGCAAGGAAACAAAGCTGTGTGTGTGCAGTGACGAGCGGCAGCACGCGCTGTTAACAGCCCTCGCCAGGCCAGGCCCACGCTGCGACCTGGGCAAGCACAGACTCTGCCCCTCCATCGGGCGCCCCCTGAGAGCACAGTCTGTGCTGGGAGGTGTCTGCTCGGCCCCCCTCTCCCTGCTCTGGGAGCTCAGACATTCCCACCGTGCTCAGGACGGAGCAAAGTTGTTGTCTCCCCTCCTCCAGGGGGAACACCAGGCACCCAAACACTCGCCCCTTTCAGCCTTCCTTCCTGGCGGTGCTGTCGGGGCTCTTCAGGGTGCAGAGGAGGCTGCAGAACAGCTCGTACCAGAAGAAGACGAGGCCCGTAGAGGCAGCAGCCTTCAGCAAGCTGGGCGAAAGGCCCTTAAAGAATCCACCCGCGCCCTCCTCTCGCATGATCTGCCGTATGCAGTCCAGGAGACCCCTGTACACTCGCACCTGGGAGAGAAATGGCACAACAGTTAAACAAGAAAAACCCGGGACAGCTGGCCTGGCAAAGAGCTCGCTCTCTAAGGAGGGACAACTATCCTGTTTTCTGATGGAAGAAACGAGAGAAAGTGCTTCGAAGCCCCTCAATCAGCTGTCTGCATGGCATCGCATCACACCGCGAAGGGTTAACACCTTGTGTCACATCAATGCAAAGAAAAAATTGTGTAGCTCACTGGAAGAGGAGCAGCATCCAGAGCAATGGGTTAGGATGTCAAGTTCCTATCCCAGAGCTTCCTGAGGTACAGACCGATCTGCTTCTCAGCTCCAAGGAATTTGAAGGAAAAAAGAAAATTTCCACATTTCAGGGAAAACAAAAGACAGTTCCTTGAGAGATCTGCTGAGGTGGGAAGGATGGTGCCAAAGGACACCACCAGTATTTGATTTGCTTTGAATTTTGGGATGTTCTGGCACACAAGGATGTTCAAGGACATGTGCTGAACACATGTATCAAAATATTAATGGCAGAAAAGGATCCCGACAGCCACATAACCCCAGCACAAAGCTGGTGTCATTCTCTGCTGGTAACTTGGCCCTGAATCACAAACACCAAGCTGCAACCAGAAAAGTGAAGAAAATTGAAACGCCTTTGCCTGCCCAACTCCTCCCCAACTCCTTCCCAGCTCCTCAACCTGTTGGAGATAGAGAAGGCAGAGCACGGGTGCGTTGGACAATGTCATAAAATGAACCCAGTTTCATGTAGCTATTCCCATTACTGAGCAAGAGCAGTGCTTAACTCCTAGGAGCTCTTCAGGAGCTCCCAAGCTGAACAGGAACACAGCAGGTACCCCTGGTGAACACTCTGGCCATGACGGGCTCTGGATTGTCCCGATGTGAAGCTGTACATACGAAAATCAGGCAATTCCAGCATCTCTCACCTGCCCAAAGGCTGCCCGGGCCTGCTCAAAGCCACCCACTTGCAGTCGTTTTTTGAACACATCAAAAGGGTAAGTGAGGGTTTTGCTGATGATGCCGGCGCAGCTGCCACAAACGAGGTTTCTAACGTTGCCTGAGAAGCAGAAAGGGGAGAGGACAGGGGGGAGAGAAAAAAGAGGATGAGCAGAGAGTTCTGATTAAAGATCCAGGAGAGGTAAGATGAAAACCACTTCACAAGAAGTAAGGTCAGGGTGACAGGCCACATCAGCATGAGGATCTCTTACAACAGAGATAGAAACCAACAGGAAAACATCAAATCAAGAGCCTCAAACTAGGCAAACAGAATCCTCCTCTGTAACAGCTGTGCTGGGATCTGCAGGCAGATCTCCTTAGGAAACCCAAGAGTCCTGTCTTCACAGGACTACTGAAACAGAAGGATGATGCCAGCACTGCCTGCCCACAGCATCTGCACTAGCAGACAGCTCAAGAAAGAGCACCCTGCCCTGTGACACCTGTGTTCCCATCCATCTAATTTCATCACGGTCATTCCATAACAGGAGTCATTTGTAAACTTCACCGTGCTTACTTTTGCCATGTCTGTAAGAATGAGATGGTTTCACCAAAAAGGGTGACAGGACAGAAAACGGTGCTGTTGTCAGTTTCCCAGAATAACACTCATCCTCCTCCCTTCCTCCCAGCTCGCAGACATCACTCTCCCGTGCCTACCTCCTTTCTTCCCTTCAGCTGGAATCACCCATGCAGAGAACTGCTGCAGGATGTTGTAGAAGAAGAACTGGAGACCAGCGTAGGGAAAGACTGCAATGATGGTGGGGGTCAAACCTCTGTAGAAGGTCCGAGGTCCTTCCGTGCGGTGCATCGTCACCACCGCATGGCGAAGGCTGCGATAGACCTGGGCAGTAAAGAAGAGCCTGACTCTCCAGGGAAACAGCAATTTCCCGCTGCCCAAAATACAACTATGCATTTCCAGCCCAAAGTGATGCACACAATGGGCTTGCACCTCCTCAGTGCTCTCAGCTGAGGCCCTGTGACTCTGCTAAGCAAGCTGACAGCCCAAACCTCTGAGCCACAGGGAACTGTCAGCTCTGCGCTGACCAGGCTGACACCGCACCCCACACCCACACTGCGCTGTGGGGGTGAAACAGGGCTCAGAGCAGAGAGCTGTGGCCCGAGTCCACCACATCGCAGACACCAGTAGCTATCCTTCTCTTAGCAGCTCTGCTTGCTCCTGCAGCAGGATTTCTATAGCATACACTGAGGTCCCTCTGCACACTGAGCCAAAACCCAGCACGGCTCCGGTACAAACCCACCTGAGTCCAGGCATGAGAGACCTCGTTAGCGTGGAGACCAGTTCTTGTGTAAATAAGAAGATGAAACACAGGGGAAAGGTGACTGGTTTCAAGTATAATCCCCACAGTTATCTAAACATGACTCCACACAAGCAGGAAGTTTCAAACAGGCAATGTCCAACTGAGTGGGGAGTGTGCTCTGTAGAGGGCCAACAGCCGAAAGGAAAATGGAGATATCCTGTTAAGGCTGGTTTCTCCTTTCTGGAACACCAGGTGGGAGCCAAGCACAATCAGGAGCACCAAGACACAATTAAGGAGGCTGTGTCAACAGCGATAACTTTGCAACAGTGCAAACACTGCCCAATAACAGCAAGTGCTCCATTACGAGACCCGCGGGCTGCTCTGTGCTTCCAGCCCTCCTGCACTCACACACAACGGATGGTGATTCCAGGCAATAATCCCAGCCATACCTTGGGCTCCCCCTGAGCAGCGAAGCGGGTGCGCAGCGTGTCAACAGGCTGAACGGCAACTGTGGCTGTGCATGCGGCCAGTCCTCCGCAGACAAAGTGCACAAAGGAATCGCGAGCATCGTAAGAGGTGACGTGGTGCACCAGTTTTGTCAGGCTTTCAAATGCCATGAACTGACAGAAACAAACACACACGGGTCAGGGAGTCAATCCGTATCACTGACACGGAACTCACACCCCATTTTCAATTCACTGGAAGAGCCGCACCCACCGCCTGTGACCCTCTTCTCACTCTGTCCTCCTTGCAGCCCCTTGGAGCTGCACCTTGTACACATCACGGAGTGGCCCGAGGAATGCCTAGGATATTGTTATCTCCTGACAATCTTGCATTTAGAATTGTGAAGAGCTGATTTTAATGCTCTGTGTGACCTGCAGAGTGTTTGCTGTATGACAGTTACACTGTCCATTGCTGCCTCACTCACTGCTCGCGGAACATATTGTTAATATTTACAAATGAAGCCAAACAATGCTGTGTAAAACATCATCACCAGCTGCACTGGGATTGTACTAACAAGCTGTGAGGTGACAGCTTGAACCAAAGCAAAAGCACTACCCAGGCCTGGAACACAAACAGCCAGGCCAAGTATCAGGAACATACAGGGCTTGTGTGTGACGCCAGGTAGAAAGAACTTGTCTGGTTCCAGGCAGGACACTCAGCAAGCTCAGGAATATTCACTTTGGAATTAGACATCACCATTACACAACTACACATCTGTAGACTGGAGAGACTGGAGCTGGCCTGCACCCATGCAGTTTAAACCCAGATCCAACTGCATCTGCCCCCACAGCCAGACTGCAGAGACACAGAGCAGCGTCTCATTTGCGCATGCTGGGCCCAGACGATGCCCGGTCACCTCACCTGAACAGCTCCGTAGCCGACTGAAAGGAACTGCGCAGGAACATGGCCCTTCCAGAAGGCCACCAACCCCTCTTCCCGGAGGATGCGCTGTACAGCTTGCAAGATGCCATGGTACTTGGCCCCTGGGTTTCTGGAGGAGAGCTGCTCGATCTGAAGCTGGAGGGAAACAGAACAAATACTTTTAATTCCACATCACATTTCAACAAGGTTTGAGTGTCCAGTTCAGGAATTCACAGCCCTGTCAGCCAACCAGCGTCGAGAGCTGACATTCTGCCTTCCCACTGGATCACTTCTAGAAGAGATGGGGATGTTATCTATGTAGGGCTCTAAAAGAATTAAACCACGCATGCAACACAGAGGTCATCAGCAGGGATGATGGTGAAATTCAGTGAGATAGCGAAGATCATTCACAAAAACAGAGAACAAGCTATGACAAACACAAGATCCCATTCAAACAGTTGTACAAACAGCCGCGGTGGACTCAGGACAGCCCCCCCCCCCTTGCATAACCGGTCCCCAGCGCCGGTGAGGGCCGAGAGCAGGTGCAGCGTGCGCTGGTGGCACCAGTGACCTGCTGACCCAGGACACGGCTCTGCTGCGCAAGGGTTCGCTCAGCCCGCCCGCGGGGAAGGTACCTGAAAGCGGATCTTGATGACATCCAAGGGGCTGATGAGGACCCGAGTGACCAAGCCGGAGGCCGATCCTGCTGCAGCCGCTTCCACCGAGGAGACGCACTTGGCCTCGGGGTCATAGCCCACCATGCCTGCCGGGGGCCCTGCGGCCTGCGCGGGAGGGCAGGGGGGGCTGGGTCAGCCCGGGTCAGCCCTCTCCAACCTACAGGCTCCAACCTCACCCCTCATCCCAAAGCTCCTCTCACACCAACGCCCCCTCCCCCACAAAGCTCCCCTCCTCATCTTAACTCCCTCAATCCCCCCTCCACCCTCCCCCCTCGGGCCGCGCACCCACCCCACCCCGAGGCCCCCGTCCCCGCACCCCGCGCCGCGGACGCGCCCCACCCGGGGCCGCAGTGCGCGCGCGCCGCGCGCCGGGAGATGTAGTTCCGGCTCGGAGCCCTCCGCGCCGCGCCCGCAGCGCCCCCTCGCGGCAGAGGCGATGGGGTCTCCTCCCCCCGGCCCCTCCCCGCTCTCCTGCTTCTTCCCCCTCTCTGGACGCGCTCCAGCCCCTCCAGGTCCTTCTTGGAGTGAGAAGAACCCAGGATTCGAGGACTTGAATCCAGGGGGACGGCGCCTTCCCCGCTGGCCACGCCGTGGCTGATCCACGCCAGGCGCTGGTGGCCTCCTTGGACAGCCACAGATACTTTTCTTCCCTCTGAAGCAGAGGGAAAGGAGGAATTTCTGCTCTTTCCAACAGTAGCCAAGACACGAACAGCACAGCTCTGAGCAACGAGCTCTGTTCCAGCATCACAGAGCTCCCACCCCACTACACCGAGTGCACCACACAGATGTGTGACAAGAGCCCATCATGGGGCTATCCAGGCATTCCCAAGCAACCACAAGCTCCTTGGCTGCACCTGTGTGTGAGGAGAAGAACAGAGAGATTGTTACAAACCTGCAACCACGGAAGTGACATGACCCCTTTTCCCCTCTCCTTGCTATTCCCAACACTACGTGTGCCCAGGGACGTCGCTGTCCAGAGTGTGAGCACTGCAGGCTGGAGCACACAGACAGCTTTCCCTCCCACTGCCATCTGAGATCCTGTAAACCGGGCAGATTGGTTCTATTTCGGTCAGTTAACTGAAATAAGACAGATGCTCAAGTGAAGAATTCAATGTATATTTATTATTCACAGTTAATTACTATCTACCAAATGCTGCTGCAGAGTTAAAGGATTAAGTACATAGGCCTTTTTTATTTAAACACTGATTTTTTTTAATATATATACACACACACGACATATGTCTGCAAGGCTGCATGATATACACCAATTCCAAAATAAGGAAACAATCAAATGGTCCAGGTGTCGAATGCCATAGATTCCTTTTCCAATCACTTTACAAAGAAGGAAGAAAGTGACAGCTAGCAAGGAGAGGGGGAGAAAGGAATTCTCTACAGGACAGCTCTCTCTGTCATCTGCTGGGAAATCAAAGTGTAAGGCAGAGTCCATCTCAGTAAATTGTTTGTAACGCTTAGTACAAAAAGGCACCCTCCCACCAACGCTCACCGCGCTCCAGGAAGAGATCTCCACTGCCGTCTGGGATTCGCCAGGGGGTGAAGGGATCCAGCCACACGGCCGTCAAAAGGAAAGATAACACAACTGAAGATTGGCACAGAGCGTGGCACAACTGCTCGCCTTCCCATCCCATCCCGGGTCACAGTGCTCCAGTGGAGGAGCCCTGTCCGGAGCCCCGGGGACACCGACTGCTCGGCACCACGGCCCCGCGGCAGGGGAGCTGGGAACAGCAATGCCAACCCCGCTCCAAGAGTGACAGGACTGCATCAGCCCCTGTCTGGGCCCAGAGACAGGCTGACCACATGCATCACGCAGAAACATTCACTAAGAGCAGAAAGTTTGTTCAAGCACTATTTCTTGAGGCTTCTCCGCATTATCAAGTTTCCCATCAAAGGAATGTACATTTTACAGGACATCTCAGGGCTGTTATTTCCCAAACTTCCCCCCCCTCCCCCTGAACCCTCCCACCCCAAATATTCGACCCCATTTGCCCTGGTCACAACTTCCCCCCTTCTCTTCTTTTGAGGCTCCTGGTCGCAGCTCCGCACCTCCGAGCAGCTGAAGCTGCACCCAAATGCCTTGGTTTCACTTTCCCTGGCACAAGGGAAGTTGAGCACTAGGACAAATCTTAAGATTAAAGCTCCACCTCTGTGTGTAGATTTTTCTCATGTTTCCATTCATAAAACTCCTTTACACCCTTCCCTCAAAGTATTTATTTACACATAGGCAGAAAAATCCCTCTGAAAAGCTCTGGACTGTCCTTTTAACTTAAAAAAAACCAACAAAACCCCAAAAAAATAAAAAAAGAAAATAAGGGAAAGGCACTATGGAAAGACTTACAAAACATGCTCAACCGTACACCTTTAAGGAAAACAAAAGAGCTGTCAGCACAGCACTAATTTCAGATTCATTGTACGCTGGAGTTTCTCAAAGCAGCTCTGTGACTCAAAAGAAACAAAACAGAACAAAAAAGCCACATAACTCTTCTCCCTTACCCTGCCTGGAAGCTGCTGAGCTTCAGCACAAAGCGCCAAAGGAGAAGAGACAATATAAATTAGATGACCACCTCATCTTTCCCAGGCAAGAAGAGCTGAATGTTGAAGGCAAAAGCAGAGGCTGATGATTTGTGTTTGTTTTTTAAAAGGCAGGACTGTGGATTTGGTTCTTCTCTCATGTCCCTTCATGTCAAATGAAGACCGTTTGCAGAGAGAGAAAATACCAGCAGAGTTTCTCCCTTTTCCTTTACCGCATGGCTAGGACTTTATATGGCATTAAAATGTCATGCACTGATGGACAGAGGAGGGGGAAACAAGAAGAGCGAATGAAAGGGGCAACCCAGGAGCAGCTGAGGAAATTGTAATTCTCATTTTTTTTCTCTCTCTCTCTTTTTTTAAGATAAGTTTTGGTGTGTACGTTGAACTCTTCCCCCCCAACCCCGAAGTTCCGTACTGAGTGAAGGAGGATCACCTCGCAGGGAAGGTGACTCGGGCTTTACGGCCCTGTGACTGCGGGTCACTGGCTGCAGTTAGGCTCTGTATGTGTGTTTACTGCTTCTCTGGCTTCTTTAAATAATCTCTAATGCTCCTCGCTAGTTGTTCCGGTTCACTGGGGTCACATAGTTGCGTGGAAACATGCCCGTCTGTCCGTGGCAGCCGCCCTTCCACCAGTTGGGGTCAGAATTGTCAAGGACTTGGATAAAGTCTCCGCGGCGGAAACCCAGCTCTCCTTCCTCCTGGGGATCAAAGTCAAACAGGGCCTGAACAAATGTGGGTTGCTGAAAGGAGAAAGAAACAGATACACGGTGAGACTCATGCACAGCTCTCGGGCACCTGCTCCCTCCAGCAGGAGCTTATCTTGCACAAAACATCCCAGCTGCTTCACCTCCCAGCTTCTGCACCCAGGTGCTGGCACTGGGAAGCAGAGAAGACTTCAGAAAAAAGCCAAGTTTCTGCAGAAGAGCCAAACAAAGACAGCAGAGGACGCAGGTGCTTTCCTAGTATTTCCCAGTCTTCACCTCCTGCAAGCTGCTCTCTACTGCGACACAACTGGCTTCTCACTTATTCACCCTGCTTCCCCCACTGACAGCACGGATGCTGCTCATCCACCCCATGCCGATACACACAGCTCCCCCTCACTCTGGATCTTGGCATTTAACATTTTCCTTAAAACTCAGTACTGGGCCCCAAACCAGGAGTAAGCCCAGTGTTAAGTGGCAGGAATCTAGTAACCTTCCAGCAGGGCTGTCCGGAAACACTAAGAGGAGTGGAATGGTCAAGCAGCACCAGCGCTGCTTTGGCAGAGCTGAGCGGGGGACTGGGGAGTGAGGCTCTGCACAAACCTCCAGCTGATTTCCCAGCGTGACTCTGGCTGTGGGATGTAGAGATACAATTCCACAGCCAGGAAAGCTATCAGCCAGCTTCTGTCCATCACTACTGATTTACTCTCAAGACGTGACTGCGCCCCAGACTGTGGCTGCAGAGTAAATCGCTCTGCAAGGTCACTGCCCTTACCTGTGGCACCTGCTCAATGTCCCGCAGAAATATCTGCTGGTTCCTGGAGACAGACGTGGATCTGTGATAATCTACCAGCTCGTTCAAAGAATTGAACTTCACCACCCAGAGGAAATACTTGCCAGCCCCATCTCTAAGCACCTTGAAGTGCTGCACGTCATTCCCAAACCTGAGGGGAAGGAGGGGAGAACACAAAGCACATCATTAACTGAGTCCTCTTCTTCTGGGATCATCAGCAGAGCTTGGAACAGAAAGGTCCTTCGGGGCACAGGGAAAACTAAATAACACTGATAATACAGACACCAATTGGCTGCTTCAAAGAAGATGTCTGAAACCCACTAGTTAATTCTATTTTGCAGAAATCAGAGAGAGAATTTATTTGAAGACAGCCCTGCAATCCTCAGTTGTGTCTGTCTGATAATGGGGCTTCAGGTTAACACCAGCTTCTCCAACTGCTCTCAGTTTGCAGAATTCTGAGGTCTTTGGTCACAGCACTTTCTCCTGGGTTACATGCACCATTTCAGCTCTTTATTTTACATGATGCTGCCTCATAGAAAGAATAAATGAGTGTCCCTGGAAGAATAGGAAAACTATAGGGCTTCCCACCCCTCAGCATTGACAACCACCTGCCTCAATCCACAAGTCCAAACGAGCGGGCCGGATTCCCACAGGGTGGGCACTACTTACTTGACAGAGAGGGAGAAGTCCCCGGGAGCGCTCTCACTCTCCCTGATAAGGAAGGCACCATCGTGTCTCTGTTTGCCCAACATCTCTTCAGCCTTCGCCCGGGGAATCTTTCCAAAAAACCACCTGTGGATTGAGGAAAAGGGAACAACAGGGCAAGTTAAAAACATAATCCTTTAATGGAAGAGCCAGGCACAGCTATTCCCACTGAGATGAGATGATTCCTAACTATGCTGCAGCTCCCTGCACTCCAACACAGCTACTGAACCATATGGGTTTTCAGAACACTTTGTCCTGGCTATGGAGCAACCCTGAGCTGATAAGCAGGTGCTTGCAATAATCCTGTTTCACCCAGGTTAGCAAAGCAGAGATGTGGCAAGAGTGACACCCACAAATTAAAGGATTTCTTTTCAGAGGTGGAAAGAACCTGTTCAAGATGTAATGCTTTATTGACATGGTTTGCACCCTGATGTATCTACAATTTAGCACAGAAACCATCCAGAGTCTGACATACACAACTGCTTCACAGCCAAGTCCTGCGGGTGGAGCTGGACAACTGCCCTGGAAGCTGGCCATGCCTGGAAGAGGCGACTGCTCCAGCCCGGAGAACGAGCAGCCTCACTCAGCACTGTCCCTGCTGCCCAAGGGCGGATCTTTCCAACTCAAACCCCAGCAGAGCACTGTGGTCACAGATGGGCACCCCCTCTCAGAAAGCTCCAGCAGGGCCAGGAGCCGAGTTACGCACCAAGCCAGTGAGAGAAGCTCCCCCAGAGTCTCTCAGCTCCACTGCAGAGGAGCATGGAGCCGGGTGATTGACTCTAGGAGAGGTTCTAACAATACTTGTTTACATATCCTGTTTTCTTGCTTTCTTCTCCCATTGGGACAACCCAGCCACTTCCACACCAGTGGTCACATGAAACACCACACCTGAAAATCCTGACAGCTCGCAGAAGGCAAAGCCATGGGCAGGCACCTGTGTGACACCACTCCGGGCAACCAGACTGTCAGCGCTGGCCAGCAGCCCCCAGTCACGTACCCAGAGTGATCCAAGCTGAAAGGCAGGGTGGAGGTCACATGGCGTGGGAAAGCAGAACCATCTTCACGAACAAAAAGCACAGCTTCCAGCTCAGATAACGAGATCAGACAGGCCAGAGCTCTGACCACAGCCCGCACCACACGGATATTGACCGCAGCGGGGAGCACTTCGTAACAGGAGCTCCACTCAAAGTTCATTTGAGTGGTGCAGCAAGAAGACAAGAGCTGCAGGACCCTCCCTGAAACAGAGCCATTCTAAGGGAGGCTGAAGCTCATGCTCCTTCCTAAACCTTTTCACCACTCTGAATCTGTTCCCCAGAGCTTGCTGAAGGATCTCAAAGGCTGGAAGAATCAGAGCTTAGTAAAGACAGCAGAAAAACATGAACTGACACAAAGAAAATACACAGACATGAAATGCTGCTGCTTCCACATGCCGGATTCTTCATATCCAAGAGGAACTACTCAAAGCAGCCCCTCAAGTGCAGTTCTCTGGAGCTGCGAATCGCCACACCATGCGCGTGTGACGCACACTGCCTTTGGGTCCAGCTGCTGTGCGAGGAAGGCACTGGACTATTGACTGCTGGAGGTCCTGTCTGCCCTGAACAATCCTGCGATTCTGTGCTCAGGATGTGACACAGACACTAATTCAGCTTCAAACACCCTTAGACTTTTTTTCTGGTGAGCTGTGAATACCAGTTTTCGCTCTTAACTGCTACGTTAAGGAAAACAGGCTCATCACAAGAACACAGCCACTCTTTCCCCTGGGGCAGGGGTGATGACAACTCTCTGCTGAAGAGCCTTCTGCTAGTTCGTTCCTGCTATCCCCAAGGTTGCTCTGTTTGCCCCAAAAGCAAAACACTGGAGCAACCACCATAAAGGTTTCCAGAATACTGGGCTCCACAGTCAGCTGTGAATGAATCACAGCAAACGCTGCCACAACACAACTCGATGGCCACCCTTTATCTGTCCACACGTTCTGACAGCTCTGTCAAGGTACACCCTGCAAAATGCTCAGTAAAAAAACCTTCCTCTGGCAGAGATGATGTGCGATAGAGAGATCAAGAGAGCCCGTCACCACAGATGTACTTACGGATGTGGTTTCATCTCTATGTAGTTCTTGGGAATGAAGCCATCTTTTCCATTGAGCTCTGCCTTGTACCAGTTCTGATCGCATTCTTCATTCAAAACCTGAAGGAAGCAAACAAAAAGTAAGCTTAGCACACCTCAGGATGCAGCAAAAACTGATGAAGGGGCTGGCTTACTCTTCCCTGTCTTCTCCCAAAAATTGCTCTAGTAAGAGGAACCTACAAAAAACAGTGCTGGTCATGCTGTTCCCCTGTCTTATGAGCATTCAGAACTGTGGGGAACAAAAAGCAGGATGAGTAATTTAAAACAGTCAGAGGATCTTAACGCCAAAACCCCTTACGTTAGTAAAAAAAAAAAATCATTGAGCCCACAGGCACTTTAACAACAACCCTGGACTGTGACGCATGCCAAGAACTGTGCTAGCTGTCATCATCAAACAATCCTGCCCCACATCTGCAAACCAAGAGGTTCCGATTCTTCACCACTTCTAGCAATCACTTTTTCCTTAATCCAGCTGACAAACCTGATGCTTTCAGCACAAACGGGATCTCACCCGGCTTTCCTGCACTTGCACTGGGTGCACACCGAATCCATTACCGATTCCAGGCAACATCCACATCACAGAGGGTTTTAGAACCCCCCTCACGACACCAGCCCAGGCACAGCTGCAGGTACAATCAGTGCCTTCAACTGGATTTGCTGTAGGAGTTACACCCAGGCTGAACCGGGCAGCAGGAACAGGGACTGTGTGTGGGACATTTCTGTGTGAATAAAGCCAGTTTAACACATACGATCTGGAAATGTGGATGAACAGACGTTCTCTTGTTTTCAAAGAGAAGTTTTTCTTACCATAACATTATTCTAAAGTGAAATATCAGGAGTTAAGGGACAGGAGCCACGCGAGGAGATGTGTTTTTATACCCACCTCAATGCTCGCTCTAAAGACTTGGGTGCTTTATTTTCACTCAGTTTGTCACTGGCACAGCGCAAGGCGCATGCTTTCTATTCCACAGGAAGTGGTCTCTTAGGTAAAGTAGTATTATGGTCTGTAAGCAAAGCTATGCTGTAGTTTGATATTACCCCTCCTCAAAGGGATTTCATTTGGTTTGGGAAGCGAACATCGCACAGAACCTGCCCCCTTCCCAGCTCTGTATGAAGGCAGCGCAGATCACTCCCTGGTAAGGCTGGGTATGACAAACCCATCCCATCCCAGAGCGTGGGTAAGGGACATGCAGTCTCCTCTTTCTCCAAGAGTAAAAACCCTGTGAATTGCAGCTCCACATGTAGGAGATCCCCATCTATTTGTGCTTCTGGCAGTAGGTATTAACAATTACCAGAAATGCTAATGCCCAAACCTAACTGTTTATAATGAGTTTTATCTTGCTCTGAAGATATGCTAATGAGTTTGGAGGAGCCAAATCAGACAGGGCTGGGGAGCTCATTAATGCTTGGCCTGGAGCCAAACACCATTGAGAGTGGGTTGGGCAGAGAAAACGGCATCCTAAGGAAACCAACCAGGGTAACCTGCACGTCAAAATGGCATCGGAATTCAGGTCAGCCCGAATCAGAATTCTTCTTGTCTTGGTTTACCTATCACGACAATGTGGTTAACTTTCCCTTCAAACACTCAATGCAAGAAGATAACCCAGACAGTCAGGGTGACTGGCTCCAGAGCACACAACCATAACGCATCTTAGGCTTTTCCTTAAATCCACTTTATCAAAATCACTCATCAGAAAAGCAAAATCCCTGCATTTTTCAGCTCAAACCTTAAAGCACCATGTTTGGACACAACTGCTTTAAGGCTGTGAGTACTGGCTCTCTGCATAGATCTGTAAAGCCATGGAAACCCCTGACACCACCGAGCAAGCACTACTGCAAACAGCCTGTTCTTGAACTGCCCCCAACTACCAGGATCAGAAAATAATTCTTAACGAACACACATGGATCACCATATAGTGCAGCAGTGTTATGGGTGCAGGCTTTCCTTCTCATCCTGACCTCAGTTCTCATCACTACAGAAACACCTCTTCCATCATAATCACAATGACCACAAAATCCAAACTCCCAAAGCATCATTTTCAATTTGCAAATCCAAAGACGAGTGCTTGGGCACACAGCGCTGGCTTTAGACCTATCTCTTTCTTACAGAAACTGAGTGATTCCCATTTGTCTTGAGGGAACCTGGAGATCCAGTCCAAGGTAAAACACCGAACCAAAGCTGAAAGACAACAGGGAAAGCCAGAGGACACAGCCACTCCAGGAGGTGCTCTTCTGTGCCCAAACTGTAAGCGCACTCCCCCCCTCTGCACACACACGGACAGAGCAGAACGCTGCAGGATTCACAGGAGCTGTTTGTTGAAGAGAGGAAAGGGAATGTTGTTCTTCCCTCACAGCCCAAGGGTTGGTTTATAGCAGCTGAAGACCAGGACCAGCCCTTTCCATACCCAGCTGTGGCGCTCAGGATGTCAGCACGGAAACAGAAGACAAAACATCCTTCCTTAACCTCAGCCCAAGCCACGCTGGGTTTGGGAGCACTGAGGAGTGCAAAGTTTTGGTAGTTTTGGGGTGCTGCGTGTACCAGTTTGCTCAGGCCCTAATGGGGATGGCTTGGACAGGAGCTTCCTCATGGAGTTCTGGTTTAAAACATCATCAGATGAGCACTGTTTGAGGGAGTAGCGTCCCAAAAGAAGCACCCTCAGCAAAAGACACAAACTGAGCACTGGAGCCCAGGGAGCTCTGTGCCATCATCCCCGGTTTTACCGAGGAAAGAAACAGCCTGGAACTCTGAGTGAAAACCTGCTCTGTTTGGTAAAGGGCCACACTGCAAACCCACACCCCAAAATAACCCAAATGCCTCTGTGCACCTCTGCACACATAGAAAGGGTACACATTGCATTAAGCATCAAAATAACCCTCCGTTTTGCGAGGAACAATTCTGAAAGGACTCTTTTCACCTGGCAGTCAGAGCAAGGGCTCCTGGGTTCTATTCCTGCACTGCTGCTAATGCAGAGGTTGCAGATTCCAGGCCCCCTTAAAAGAGGTGCTGTTTCTACAACTCCCTTCAAGTTTAGCAACACGAACACCAAGCATAAACCCATCTGTTCTCACGTGCTCCAGACTGCCTCCCTAAGCACAACTGACTACAAGTCATCAGGCTTCTAATGGAGCTGTAAAGCCTTACAAACAGTGGAAGGATCTGTAGGTTGCAGCGCTCTCCCAGCCCTGTCTGTAACTCTGAGTACTGCTTGATTGCCCCTGATTTCACCCAGGTTTCCACAGTAATGTTTAGCATATTTTCAGAGGAACTGATACTTCACAGCCAGTTGTTCTCCGCCCCGTGCTGGTGCACTGGTTATTCCTGTATGACAGTACGTAAATCCCTCTTGAACACCTTCTTGTTCTTGTAGTATATTTCTTCAAACCATCAAGACAGAAACAATGCAGGTGCCTTGTCCCAACAGCCAGTGTAGCAGTGAGAGGCATGGCAGACACCAGCATCAAGCCCTGCTACAAAGCCAACCAGGAGGGAAAGAGGTAAAAGTTGCCTAAACCAAACTATAGCTCCACAGGAAGCAGTCAGAAACGCTCTCTGCTACACTTCAAAGCACACCAAGAAAAGGTAAAAGCTGTACGGGCCCAAAATAAAAATTTCAGAAGTATCCAAAACAGCTGTACGGGCCCAAAATAAAAATTTCAGAAGTATCCAAAACACAGATCTTCAGGTTTTGTTTTGAAAGGAAGGAAATGAACTTGGTCTGAAGCTGTTCGAGCTCATTCTTCCAGTGAAAACGCAACCAAAACCACATGAGCAAAAGGTCCACTATGCTTCCAAAGATCAAGACAAGAGGCCAATTCCTGCTGAGTATCAGTGATATTGTGGGGAAAAAGACTTTCAGTGCAATTTTAACATGGGGTATATTTACAAGATAGATAACCTTTGCATTGTTTTCCTTTAAATGCATGGGTTTGTTTCAACTGTTTTATTACACTATAAATTCTGCACTCATTTTACACTGCAGACAAGTTAACAGAGCAATAAACCCCCTCACTTTGCTTCATCTGAGTTTAAAATGTGCATGTTTTCAGATTCTATTAGCACAGAATCTTGCACTTAATAGAGATTGCTCAATATCATACAGCATTGTAAATCTTACAGAACGTGGAACAGCCTTACCAGCTCTTTGCGAGAAAGGTATCGGCTCGTGTCACTCAACAGATAAAGGACTGGAGCTGCACAACAGCTCGGGGCGATGGGCTCCCCCACCTCAGGTGATGAATTGGCTGCACAGACACTGACACCAACGGGAGCTGCAGCAGCAGCTGAGGAGACAGGAAGGGAAGGAGCAGGGCAGGACTGTGAGCGGGCACTGCCATGAGGGAAACACCCTTGGTTGCAGTTTCACAACAACACATAAGAGGCCTGCTCTGCAGTTCTGCTACAAACAACCCAGAACGTACATATGTCAGAGCTAAATAGTGTCACTTGTCTTAAGTTCTATCCAGGCAGAGTTACACAGGGCAGCTGGTGACAGCAGCTCAGGAAGAAGCACGGGCATGGTGCTTGCAAAGGGGCAGCGAAAGTGCAAGACCCAATTGATCGTGAGCGGGAGGAGGGGAAATGGGGAAGCGGAGTGAAGGACTCAACTGAGGCTTGCAGAGGTACTTGTGTCTTCTGACAACAAGATTAGTCCACATGTTAATCACAAGGTCATGCCAATGCACAAAACTCAAACCTGCGAGACCGAGGATGCCCAGCGAGTGTTAACTGCAACAGCCTCTCTGCAGCTATGGAACAATCAGTATTCAGTCAGCTCTGCACCTCTCAGACACACCTGTGCTTTTCTGCCAGTCCCTAGAGCATGCCTGGCTATTTGTATCTGAAAGTAGAGAAAGAAAAGCCCAAGTTCCCCTGCCTTCAGTGGTTGCCTCAAACATCACGGCCACCTAGCCCAGGCCCAGCTGCAGAGGTCGATTCCCTCGGCAGCAACACTGAAATCTGCCCTGTCCTGTCAACCCCAAAACGGGTTACAGCCCAGTGATCTTAGAACAGTGTTATCATCATTGACTTGAACTACATTTTCCCTGACTAAAAGCCCATCTGTAACTCCCACGCATCCATTTCAGTCCCTCTCCTACTGGGAGTGAAGTATATGGTGTTGAAATCTCATTTTGAGATGAAAAATGAAAATTATTTCTAAAAGGGCCACAGAGGATTTTACAAGCAATGGCTGCAAAGTGACAGCAGCGCTTTGGGCAGGATCCGAGAGCTCCCCCACCAACTGCCAGACCACACAACAAAGCCAGTAAAGTGGGAAAGCCCGAAGCAGGAAACATTCCCAACTGCTGGCCACAGCCGTCGCCTTGGGGAAAGCAGCGTTTAGCTTTGGCTGTATGAGAATGAAATGAGATAAATGCTCGTGGGACAAGACACCGATCTTTATCAAGCAAGACTTCACAGATCAGCAAAAAGAAGACTAACTGGTGATAACGAGACCAGAAAATAGAACTTCAAACACCGCAGGAAGCCCCTCCGCTCTGAGGGCTCTATGTCTTTCAGGCTTAGTGCAGCTGCCTCAAACCAACAGCCACCATGAATTAAAGACTCGCCTCATCAGCAAAGCTTCCACAACTCTGTCTGCTTGAATTTTATGCGGGAGTTATGATTCTTTTTACAAAGACAGCCCTTGGCTCTCACTGGCTGCAATCTGTCCCCTGCTTTGTGGAGAGTGAAGCTCAGGGGAGGAAATAGAGAAGTTTTGCATTTGCTATGGTAAAGGCTCACTGTGCTCATCTGAATGCTCCCCCTCTCTCGCCAGAGCAGATGTGACTCACACCAACACTTTTCCTTCAGCCCTTTGCAGCTCCTGACAGAAGTTCTTAACAGGGCACTGCCACAGCTCCAGCCCTTACCTCACCATCCATTCCCTTCCTCCTCCCCTGTCCAATGGAAGAGGCGTGCTAGCACCAAGCCAGCTCATGCAATTCTTTATTCTTTGTAATTTCCTACCTCTCATTTGAAAAACAAATAATGCACTGTTATCTAAAAATTTATTAAAACATTGCCAGCAGCTTAGCACTCAGAAGCAAAACAGCCATCACCACCCAGTGTGAATGCACAATGGGACCACTTCTGGTAAGGCAAATTTTTAGGGAGCCCTTGAGAACAGTCAGAAAAACAATCCAAGTTGAAAAAAAGAAGGGCTGCTCTTAAATAACTGAAGAAGGCTGCTCTGCCATCACGAGCCTCAGTCAAACAAACAGCCCCAAGGCCACAGTGAGGACCACAGGCTGGTAGAAGCCTTCGCCAGCTCCCATGTAAAGCTGCCCTCCCTCAGTGCAGCCAGCACAGCTACTTCAGATCAAATTAAAAACAACCTTAGCTGACAGCAGAGCACAGGGATCCAGAACCAGAGGAGGAGCTCACGTGGTCCCTGTGCTACAGAACAAAGCCTGATTAAGAGTCACACACTCAATGTGCTCCAGGCAGCAGCTTCAGGGATGTCCCCTCACCTCGTCAACTCCTCACAGCAAACCCAGCCTAAGGACACATTGCATCCCACAAAAAGCGCCAACTCAGAGGGCCAACCCACTCCCTTCAGGCACAGCACTGTTTGACGTATCAACACATCATTTCCCTTTCCTTTCCAGTCTGCTCCCCTGTGCTCAAACATCTCATCACGATGGGAACCGACAAACCCAATATTCAGAGAAGGTCAGTGGAGCAGCCAGTGACACTCAAATGCTTTAAAGAGAGTTCCCTGTAGTACCGAAGCTTGAAACCATCAGTGTAGCACAATGAACTCTCAAACACCCTCTGAATGTGTGAACAGGAGCTACACGAAAACGCAAATCTCTTACAGACCGAGAATCACATTTGCAGTTTATCCCCACTGCCAGCAGCTGCCACTTGGCTTTCCTTCCGTGCATCGACCCACAATCCCAGTGACACCGAGTTCATAACCAGCACCTGGAGCCGTGCAGAAGGGACAGAGCCTCCTCCACAGACTGCAAACAATGATCTCTTGTGGTCTTCTAAGTCAACACCTCTGCTTCAGCATCTGCTCTTATTACCAGCCCAGGGCAGAGTCCCCTGCACCACAGACTGGGACAGTAACCCTTCACAGTCAGCTCCAGCTGACTCCCCAGTACCAGCAGCAAAGTTGCGCTGTGGATTCGGACGAGGTAGGGAATCCTGTGCTCCAGTGCAGTTCCTTCTTTATTCAGAACACACAGCAACATGTTTTCCAGCACCTTGCACTAACTTCTATAAACATAAACATTTAACCCTGTTTGCAGAACACCCCTCAGCTCCCTTTGAAGATAAATTGTTTTGGTAACTGTTGAGGAAAGGGTTAAACCCAGGGCATTTTCAGATCTGAGCCTAAGTGTAATGAGATCAGAATAATAAGATTACCACAATCTGCCTCATACATACAGCCAGGATCAGCCCTAATCTCTTTATTCTGAGACAGATGGAAAAGCATGAAATCAGAGATAACAGGGGCCAATTCCCTAGAACAGGCGGCTCTTCAAGGTTTGCTGTAGCTATAAGTCAATATTTTGCTAGATTTGTACTTATTTAACCAATTCTGATATAACACACTGGGAGCGAGAATCAGTCATCTGCAAACCCAGACCACATAAACAATAAGGAAAAGCAATACATCAGTGCAATTTCAATATGCTGCAGAATATTACTGACTGACTTGGAGACTTATTGACAGCAACTCCAGCCATTCCTGGATGCTTTAACTGGAAACACAGTGAGTAAAGTGCCAACGAGCTGACAAACACAGCTCTCCAACCTGCACACCACTGAAGATTGCTTCTGCATTTTTACTCTAAGGTGGATGAACACTGCTAAGACACCAGCTTGCACCTGCACCCAGGTCACACAAAGCAGTGGCAGGCAGGGACAGTTTGAATCTCAGATTAAGACAGCCTTGAAAGAGATGCAGCACGGAGTGACCCCTGAACTCATCTGTTCTGCAGGATATGAACACTGGCAGGGGGGCGAGCAGAGGTGTGGAACAGCCTCAGATCTACAAGACAGCCGAGGGATGGTGGTGGCCACTACCCAGCTACCTGAGCAGAACCCGGCCAAAAATCTGCTATAGGAAACTTGGAGAAAGCAAAAAGTGTGCTCTATTTTAGCATTAAATAGGATCAGGAAGATGCCTTGAGATCAACTAACAGCGGTAAGAGAGACAGCAAGTAAGCACAAAATCATTCAAGGAATTAAAACCAGGCTGCTAGCTATAAGGTAAGTGGAAACCGCTTTTCAAACAGCTGACAGTCTGACTGCTTCCAGGAAAAAAATGCCCTACCCTGTAGGTCAGTGAACACCTCAGGCTCTCTAAATCAAGGCTGCAACACAAGACCTTTGAGGCTGGTGTGAAGCTCTGCAGCATTGTAAAGCCAGTTATGCAAAGACCTGAGGAAGGAAGAAAAAGCACCTCCAGATCCAGCCTCTTCCTGAGCAGGTTTGCCTATCCCTTCACACCGACTCCTCCATAACTCACCTCAGCACCTCGCACGCATCCGCTCTGAACCAGTAACTTTCCAGGATGCCTCAAGCCAGCCCACAAACCGCCTGCTAACTCCCACAACCCTCAGGTTTTGTAACACCTTACAGACACGGCCACAATTAATGATTTGGTCGGTACCCACACAGAGATCTCCACTGCCCCAACCCTGTGTGTGCACACAACCTGCTGCCTCACCCCGTCTGTGCAGTTAAGATGTTACAGGTAACCCTCCCTTGCAGGAAGCCAGGCACACCTGCAAAGAGAACTTACAACCCTTTTCATTTTCAGCTGGTTCACTGATGAGAGCTGGAAGAGCACAGTCGCTCACATCAGTTCTGCCGGGCTGGCCAGACAGCCCCATCCACATCGACAGACCAGCAGCAACAAGAGTGCAATTGCAGCCTCCAGGCAGGGATGGGGTTTGCTCCCTATCAGAACCTTAATTCAACTTCTCGTAAACAATCCCCAGCACCAACCAGTGCTCCCACTCTGACTTCAACTGGGAAAGCGCAAGGTCCAAGACCTCCAAAGCAAGTTGAATTCACACTCTACCTCAGATCTAGCCCAGATCCATGGTTGTGGAGGTAACTAAAAGTGAACTTCTGAGTTACCTCTGCAGGGGAGGGGGAACAAGGGAAAATGTGGAGCACAAAACAAAAATGGCAGCATCCGCATGTCAAAGTGATGCTTTAAAAAATCCCCTTGTGTCACAAAGTTCCCCTTTTACTCCAGGGCTGATCAAACACCATCAGTTCATGCCCAATTCTCTCCATAAAAGGAAAATAAAGCATGTAAATGGGATCTGCCCGCACCAAGCCAGAGCAGGAGAGCTTTCTGTATTGAAGAGTCTGAGCCCACAACGGTCAGTGCAGCTCACAAGGGACTGGGAAAAATGCCCGCCCAAAGTTACTCGAAGAAAAATGAATACAGGTATCAGGGTTCATTTAAAAAGCTGTACTGCCTACGATGTCTCTAAGGAACAGAGAAATACAAAGCTGATAAACAAGTATCGATACATGCTTTGTATTTTTTTTCAGTGTAACATAGTGCTGGAAACCCCAGCAATGTCTGCAAGAGCTCTATTGCTGCTTCCTTGGCTGATGGGCAAGAAGAACATCCGAGTGTCCTTACATGAATAATGCAGAAACACAGATATTAGATGCCAAGAGCACTAACTTGCTCCAGAATCCTGAAGTCAAGACAGCTGAGGCACCAAATTCTTTATGGAAAAGATCAGAGATAACTGAAACCACCTCCTAATTAGTGCCTCGAATTAGAAGAGCTGTTCCAGGTCAAGAACAAATTAAAACAAGAATAGAGCTCATTACGGCTCCCCAGCAATAACCTGAAGGGATATCCCAGTGCAGAGCACCGGCACCCCAGGGTACGTTTGTGACCACAGACTGATGTGAAGCTCCCAAATACCGACAGCACCACAAACTCTCCATTGTGAGGGTCAGGGAGAGGCACTGAACTCCCCCTTATGGGGGGATTCCAAGCAGGAGATCAATGCCCTGTCCACTAACGACCCCCTCAGGGCCCTGCGCAGGGGTCACTCACTCCTGCACAACCAAATGGGGTTTTTAGACCATGCGTTTGTGTGAATGCATTCAACATCTTCCCCAGAAGTGGCATTCTGAGAAGAGCTCACTATGTGGCAGCCATCTCACTGATGTTCTCACAAACCAGGACTGGGCCTTATCTGAAGGGATAAACACTATCTTCCACCCTGACAGATGCCAGCTGGTCCCAGCGGCTTTGCCACAGCGACATTCCTCGGATGCAGCCGTAACACCTCCCAGCAGCATGGCCATCCCGCTCGATCCCGCTGACTCTCGTGCTGCTGTTTGGAAGTTGGGCTTTTCTGGACAGGCTCTAAAAAGCAAAAAGCAGCCTTCACCTCAGACCTCTGTGTCACCAGTGGCAAGAGAGAGCAAAACCAGAACTCCATATAGCAGGCACACGAGTTCCTAATCGGGAAAAACAAGGATCGCTGCGAGGCCGAGACTTGGGCTTTCCTAGGTTTGATATGGTTTGCTTAACTTAGACAAAAGCAACCCTCCCTCAGGTTTCCATCTCCTTGTCTCCACAAATGCTCTCAGTACAACCCCAGAGCCCCCTCAGCATGAAATCCAAAGGATCCATGCCCGCAGCAGAGGGAGGGACTATGCTCTTCAAAGGCTTCACAGGGATCTGAGATGGCAACAGACAGATGTAACAGCACAGGGGTTGTTCAGTGCACTCAAACCTTGGAATCAATGAGCTGCACATAAAACTTCTAATGCTAAAAGACCAAGTGACAAATGTCAGATTAAACACCGTACGCAGATAATGTGCATGAGGCAAACACAACCAAAGCCCCCAAGAACCACAGCTACGCAAAGCTGCAGGTCTTACATGGACCATCACTCCTCAGCACCCTGGCACAAATGGCAGAACAGCCCATTCACTCAGCTTCTGCCAAACTGCAGCTTTGTTAGAGGCAGGAGAGAGGTAGTAGTGCAAAATGTATTTTAAGAAACAAGGACAGAAGCAAAGGCAAGGAGGAAGCAGAAGCAAGTTTTAATTGTGCTTGTATCCATTAGAGCTTCCACTTCCTCCTCCTCATTTTCCTCCTTGCACTTGTTTCTTCCCTTTTGCAGCTCCAGGACACACTTGGAGCCGTTGTTTGCCTTCCCCCTGATCCCCAGAAAAAAAATGTGAGAGTTCTCCTTGATTAGTTGTGCCCAGGTTGTTGTAATGATTAGAGCAGGAGATCTGACCCACACAGGAGCTCCAGAAAAATCTCTTAAGGAAGAGTGGTGGACTTTCCAAAGGAACTGGTGGAAGGCGCATGCATCTGCAGCTTAAAATCATTCCTGGCACTCTGCAATATATTACCTCAACCTGGGATCTTGGCACAGCTCTCTCCCAGCAGAGCATCCTCTGCTGTTGACAGCAGAAAGCAAAGCCAGATGAAACGGTTACAACATCACTGTTCATGCTGAAGAAGCGCAGATAACAGGAGAATACTCAACATTTGACTGTGCACATGAGGATTTCTGAAGGAAACGCCTCCTCAATCTCTGTGGGAATTGCACAGTTCAAAATGTTGTGCCAGATCCTCACAAACCAGAGGGCTGACTCGCTGAGACCACAACTCTTCTGCACCATCAGAGCTGTTGTGATAAGTAGAACCTGCTGGCTCACACACAACTCATGGAGAATTCCTCCCAAGTGAAACAGCTTTGCTTAACAACAGCACCTTTTCCCCTCTGCATGTAAACCTGTGGGCTCTCAGTGAAAGCTCAAGCAAGCGGGAGGTTGGCTCCGTGCAGAAAGCATGAATTCCAGAGACAAATCATTTAAATAAGAGGTTTTAGAGACTAACAGTGTAAATACAGCTCAGCTGAATGGAAAGCAGCCACACTCTGCTCTCTGCGGGAGGAGCGGCTGCAGCAGAGGCAATGTGCGGCTCACGGCAGAGCGCGCACGCTGACACGGGCAAAGCAGCTGAGTTCAGCAGGTACGGATGGAATAAAGCTCCTCTCAAGTATTCTCTTTCTATGTTTTATTTATAAAGGTCAGTGCCGTTTGAACATCACAATTAGAAATTAATTACTCTGCAGAGGCTGACAATCGACTCCCCAGACAAAAATAGCTGCCCTGGCTGCTGCCTCATTCCAGTCACCATCCTGACCCGCCCTCCTGGGATTAAACACAACTGATGCCATGAATCTTCAATAACAGGACTGCCTGTTTTCACAGCCTCAAACAACCGCAGACACAGGGATCCAAGAACAGGCATGGAAACTCAAATGAGCAATCACTCCTTCACTGAGAAAAAAAAGCATTTTAGGCTCTTCAAGACATTTAAGACATTTTAAAATTGTCTTTTATTTATTACCTACAGAAAACCATTATTCTGTCAGTAAAGAGAAAAATACAGGCAGAGGGAAACTACGAACACACCCATTTAAAATGCAAATGTTGGGTGCCTCTAGTAACTAATCAGGAAGCACTGTAGAGTAGCATCTGGGCTCCAGGAATATAATAAATAGCCTAAAAATATTTGTCACGAGCTGGTTTAGGGACTGTCAGTTCACTTTTTGCTCTGTTAGAGCTCAGCTGTGCAGCCCCATGTGTTTAGCACGTGTCACCATGAAAACCTCATTCTGGAGTTTGCTAAACCCATTCTCACTCAAGCTGTTGGATGGTGGCACCCACCGTGTGTGTGACACAGGCATGAGCGTGGGCTCCACTGCAGACAGGCTGCTTCACAGCCACTCCTCCGCCCTGTGCAAAAACCGACTGCTACGTGGTGTCACACGAGGACTGCAGAGCTGCAGGGACGTGAGCAGGGCTTTGGGCACCAGCCTTGAGCACAGCTGATGGATCAGGATCGACAGCGCTGCTGCTCCATCTAAGGATACTTGAGGGAAAAGAACAGCTTCACACAGTATTCCCCACACTGCAGATAATAGCAATAACAACAACAATAATATCATAGAGAGTGTTCTCCTACCTTATTTTCTCTCCCCAGGCCCAAAGCACCTAAAGCCCCATGCTTTTATTTCCTCATGTATGTTTTGGTCCCTGGTGTCCGCTCCACCTGGGAGAAAACATTAACTGCCACAGCAGAGCCAGCAAATGGAATGGAAGAGCAAGAACAGCTGTGGATGAGCCTGTACATGCAGAACACACACAATTCACCTCCTCATCTGCATTCTGCATTTAACAGAACTGTCAGAAAAAGCCGGGAATGCAGGGATTCCTGCTCCCCAGCAAAGACACCGTGGCCCAACAGCCAGCGCAGTTGAGGCCACAGACAGGGGTGAGGAGGCAGAGCAGGCAGATCGTGCTCCCCTGTTTATCATACTCCTCCCTCTATCCAAAACCATTTCACTGTGTCCACACACAGAAAAATGGTTTTCATGTAGGAACTGAAAATGCCGTCTCAGCACCAACTGACTGCAAACGCTCAATCCTCTTAAAGGCTGACAAAGAACAATCTGGTGGCAAACAACCAAGGGAACCGAACCTGTGGCGACTGTCGAGTGCACAATCAGAGCAGGAAAAAAACCTTGGCTTTGCTGAATGCAATCATCAACGGACCAAAATCCCATCAGGGAATTCTTTCTTTCAGCATGGAGGGAAGCTGGTCTGTGTGTCACACAGAAGTGAAACCCCAGCACTAGAGATGGTGGTCCCTGTTTACAATACTCTCTGAATAATTTCACTCAAAAATAAGTGCCCCTGAATTAATTGTGCTGACGGCTACTGGGAACAGGAACTTCAGCTCTTCAGAGGATCCCTTTCCAGCTATGCCCCAACCCTGTAATAGGAGGAGGAGAAAGAGGAAGTGGAGCAGTGGTCGATAGTTCTTTTAAAAAGCACAAGTCTAACATTCAAGATGTTCATTAATATTTATTGCTTCTGTGTTAGCCATGCAGAAATGGTTATCGGAGCACCATGGTATTAACTGCACTCTTCAGAGCCAGTGTAGGAGGAATAAAGGAAAGAAATGATGAGAAAGAATGGTGATTTTTCTTCTCTCCTCCCCCCCAGCTTCTGACAAACCACCAGTGAGGATCAGCACGCTTTGGGTCTGGAGAGCTGCCAGTTAGCACGAAGGTCATCAAACCTAGAGCGTGCCAGAAATGCAGCAGTTTGGGGGACATAAAGCCTGAATAACGAACAGAGACAGAGACCAAAGTTCACTGCTCCCAACTTCAATAAAGTGAAAAGGGAAAAGACTGAAAAAGCATAATGACAACCACCGACTATTCAAAGTGAAAAACAGCAAATCAACATTTCAAGTAGGAAACCCTCAGTTTCCCTTTTTTCCTTTGTTTAAATAAGCTGACAGGCTACCTTCACGCCTTCCACAGCAGGATGCCAGGTACCAAGAGGTTTTTCTTGAAGCAGCCGCCAGCACAGCGATCTCGAGAGTTGCAGCTCTGAACCACAATTAGGAGACACAGAAGGAAGCAGCAACCTTCCCTTTCTCTGGAAAAGGCTCGGCAAGGAGTGGTTAGCATATTTAAAATGCTTAAAGCAAGCTGTCAGCTTGCACCTCCTGCCTGCCAATACCGCCTGCTGCTACAGAACCACCAGAGAAAAGGGCTAGGGACTCAGCGTATGGCCAGGGCTACAAAAAACAGAGAGGGAGCTTTTGCCAGGTAGTGCCCACGAAGGAAAAGCCAAGCACTTTTCCTTCTTGCTCAGCTGCTTTACAATTGCAAGGCAAAGGTCAGATATCCTCGCTCACTCTTGGAAAGCAGCCACAAGATTACTAACCACCAGCTCAATGGCTACAGCTCAGACGCTTCCATCACGTCTTGAACATGTGGCCACACAGCAGGAACGGCCCCAGAACATCACAGGCACAGTACCCACTGGAATCAGAGGGGCCGGGCCGGGACCTCTGCCTTCTCTCCCCACAAAGAGAAACAGGAGCGTCTAAGGAGTGGGAATCAAAGTGCCAAGGGTCAACATTTCACTGAGAAACAGTTCAGTGCCACCACCATATACACCATCCAACCAACCTGACATTCCCCAGGGGTGTCAGGACAGGTGCCTATTCGCTAGCTCCAAGGGAGCCTCCACTAAATGCCAAGCTCCACACGTGCTGCAGCAAGGTAGAGCTAGAGGGGAGCGTGCAGGTGAGTCCCACATGGCACAGGTTTATTTCTCTTCCCAGTTCACCAGAGGGCAGTACAATTGAGTGATCAGTAACAACAATCAGGAGGCACACAAATGGGATACCCTGAGATTTCCCAGCCAGGAGCTGAGTGCAAACAAACCAGAGCTGGCATGTCTGGCAGAAATTAACTTCCACAACGTGAAACACACCTGTGAACCAGACTTTCAAAATAACTAGGCACCACAGACATTTGTCAGTGTAAGTGAACTGTAACAGTTCTAATCACTTTTGGCTTCTCTGTCTAAAATGTGGCAACTGCAGACAGTAAACATCGCCACACTGCACAGAACCCACCCCAGCTCTGTGCAAAAGGACTCCCAAACCAATTGGTGTTTCCACTAACTAGCAATAATCTCGAGCAATTTACCACTTTTCCATGACTCAGTTTACTCATCTATGAAGATTTGTAAGCCTTTTCAGAACAAGAGCAGTAAGGAACCACAGTTTGCAGCCCTGTCCATCAGTGCTTTGAGGATGTGTTCAGCCGAGGTGTTGTGCAGAGAAGGAAAATCCCTCTTCACATTCTAGGAAAACACAATGATCACTGCAGTTTAGCAGCACACACAGTACCACATTTCTATCATTGTGACAAAATTCCTCTCTATGGTATGACTTCAAATAGGCAGGACTCAGGACCATATCACTATCAGCCACTGTGCATAGCTGAAACAGTTGTAGCACAGACTAAACTTTCAAAAGCCTAAAAAAGTTTATTTTTTTTCTCAATTATTTGAGAATAAAAAATATTTTTAAATTATCATAAATTATACAAGACATTTTTCCTGTACTTCAGCAAACTTCTGTACCAAGCTAGGAAAATAATTAAGAATATCCTTTAAAATAAACTATATTTCATTATACTTAGTTTTTCCTTCCTGATCAGCATTTTCTGTAAGCTGACCTCAGCTGTGCTCTACTTCCAACACTCCACAAAAGCTGAGGGCAGCTGGTTGTAACCCAAACCAGAAGAACCCAGTTCAGGTTAAGAACAATAAATGAAAGGTTATCACAGGAGATTTGTGAAGTTCTGACAGTCTGGAATGTTTAAAAACAGCAAAAGGAAACATTCTGGTAGTGGACATAAACACTGGAATTGAGGTTTACAGGTCCAACAGGCATGCTTAGGTCAATTATAGCCCAGGGATACTTAGGATAAATACAGACCCAATTTTTTTCAGAGTTAACCATCTCAGAGCAGGATGCATTTCTGCTACCTTTGTGACAAAGCCACATTTATGTTATTAAAGCATCAGCTATAAAAGACACACAGAGGCTGTTTTTTCTCAACTTTTAAACCAGCAGTTAAAAATCCAGCCCTTCCCTGGCAAAGATTTGGAGTGAATGAGTAAATCCAGCGAGGGCTTCATGACTTGGTTTCTATGTAGAGTTACAGCCTTACAGCTGCAAGACAAGCATCTCTCAAAACAGTTTCAACTCAAAGCATTTTAGAAAGAAGCAGCTTAAAATACTAAATACATCACACTCAGAGGTAAAGCCCATCCCAAATGCTCATGGAGAACTACAGCAGAGACGCTCTTGCGCTGCTGCTGATTTGCAGTTGTGTTTATAACTAAGACGTCAAATATTTTAATCCCGGGAGAAATGGGAGGCTTTGGGATGCCTGCAGAACACAAAACCGAAGCATCCTCTCCTGATCCTGGAGGCTGGAATAGGGCTGAGGAGACCTCGGGGTCCCCAGTTACAGGGAGATGGCGCCGGCGGGGGAGGCGAAAGGGGGGTCTGGCGGACAGGAAGGCCCCGGGAGGGCAGCAGCCCCTCCGCCGCTTACCTTGAGGATGTCGCCGCGCTTGAAGCTCAGCTCGTCGTCCGCCGTGGCTTTGAAGTCGTACTTGGCGATGGCTTCCATGCTGGGCTGCGGGCAGGACGCACTCCCGCGGCGCGGCTGGCTCCGAGGTCCGGCCCCGCGCCTCACATGCAGCAGCGCGGGGTCGATCCGCCCTGGGGAAGGAGGAAGAGGCGCGCCATGAGGGGAAGTGGCGAGCGCCGGGGCCGCGCCCTGAGCCGCCCCGCTCCCCCCGCCCCGCGCCGCTTCCGCCGGCGGCCCAGCTCGCGAGCGGCGCCTGAGTGACAGCCCCTGCAGCCAATCGGGGAGGGCGGGCGGGCTGAGTGACACCTGCCATGACCAATCGCGATCCAACCAGCCTCGGGGGGGCGGGGATCGAGGGCAGGCAGGGCCCGCCCAGAGCCGGCCGCTCCCTCCCGCAGCCCGGCTCGCGAGCAGCGGGTAACTGACAGTCCCCGCGGCCAATAGCAGCCCCGAAAGGCCGGGCGGCAGGTTGACTGACAGCCCCCGCAACCAATGGACGGTTCAGACAGCCCATGGGGCGGGGCAAGAGGGCAAGCAAGGCCCGCCCGGAGCGCGGGTTCCCCCCATCGCCCCCAGTTCTAATTGCGGCCAGGGATAACGGAGCGCTGGTCCCGGCACCGGCCCAGGCACTCCCGCGGCACAGCACGAACCCTCAGACGTGCGCTGTGGACGGGCCGTGAGCCCCTTTCCACGCCCAGACACAGCTGACCCCAGTAATTCAGTTTTCCTACTCACACCGCGTTTGAACCGATCTAAGCTCCAAGTCAGCCAAAGCAGAGGACGCTGCTATGGGTCCTCTGCAACAGTTCTTTCCTGGAACCAGAACGCCTATCAAAAAGTGTCCTAAACAAACATTACCAGCAGACAAAGTTTGGACTCACTCTAATGTAAAAGCAATCATCCTGAAATCCCAGTGGAACACGTTAAAAATCCTCATAAGCACAGGACAAAAAACAACCAGTCTGCCTATCTGTTATAGGCCCAGAGAAGAAATTACATCAAACCTGCCCAGGTATGTACAGACACCAAAATCCCTGAAGATGCTTACATCTTCATCCCAGATTAAATTCTTCCTATTCCACCCCAACTCCAGTTGCATCTGACAGCAGAGAAGGCAAAGGATGAGAAAAAAGCCAGGATAAGTTAAGCCCACCCTGAACACCCCATGAAGAACCCGCAGAGCACTGACACTCGTTGGTGACAACTTGAGGCAGAAGAGCGCTGACGAACACCAGAGAGCCCACGCACTGCTAATTCTGTCTCTGGTTGTGCCCAGGAAGGGCCCTGCCTTGTATAAAGGCAGCAGATGGTAAGAAAGTCTTCTAATTTTGGAGAAAAACTTGCCTCTCACCAATACTGGCAGATCAGCAGCTGGCAAGCTCGTGTTCCACCACTCCTGTGTTCTGCACTCCTTCAGCTCCCCATTAGAATATTGGAGCTCGAGGCAAATCCCAGAACCCAGATTTCTATCGCAGGAAACCGGCAGAATGGGAAGAAGTTTTGCCTTGTTCAGAGACCAGCTCAGCGCAGTCTGCACGTGGAGGGGACTGGGGTTCCTGGGGTGCTCTGACTCAGCACCACCCAAACACCAGAGAGACCAACAGAGCTGCCGACAGCTGCGGAGACTGCAGCCGAGTGATGGCCTGTGCCACTGCAGCCATCGCGAATAAACAGCCTTGGCCAACACACAGCACTGCAAATCAAAAAGCTGAGCTACGTTCTGCTGATTCTAAAATAGTTTAGTTTCAGAGCTGATGGAAAAGTACCTGTCTCCAATGCCAGCCTTTCACACTGGCATGCTCAGGAAAACAGCAGCAATGACCTCCCCAGGAACAGTTTCCGTTTGCCAGCCTCTATCATGTCCAGTTCACCACCTCATCTTTCTAACCTGGCCTCTTTGGGGTTTTTACCTGATGGTAGTTACAATATTCTGCTGTTAAGGCCACACTGAGGAACACTACAAATGACAAAGGCCTCAAATTGCACAAGGGCAGGTTGAGGTCAGACAATAGGAAACATTTTTCACCAAAAGTGTGCTCAGGCCCTGGCAGAGGCTTCCCAGGGGGTTGATGGAGTCCCCATCCCTGGAGGGGTAGATGAGGTGCTCAGGGATGGTTTAGCAGTGGACAGGTGCAGTTGGACTCAATGATCTCAAAGGTCTTTTCCAATCAAGCAATTGTATGATTCTGTGTGTGAAGCAATGGAAAATGCAAACACTTGTTCAAGCGTAGTGTCTACCCGTCCTGCCTGCTTCCTGTACACGTCACTGGTTTCTGTTCCTCCTTGAAGGATCAATATTACTGCCAGCAGTGTCTGGGTGTTCCACACAGCACGACGCTACACTTGCAGATGCACACCACCACATGGGTATGCAAATGCCATCAGCAAGGGGAACACTGCTGGAAACCCCTGAGTTCCAAACCCAGGCACGGAACCACAAGCTGCACAATGTAAAGAACACGTTATAGGCTCCAGACACACATAAGGAAACTACTGCCAAGTGTCAAGTGTTCCTCTCGTCAAAGGACAAAAGTACCACTACCTGGCCTCCATTAGTGTCTACATTTGTTTTAGCTGAAGGAGTTAATACACAAGTTCTTAGAGAAACTGATGCAGCATTTCCAAGAACAATGATGGCATTTCCCCGAGCTTAGCAGTAGCACAGAGTTGGGAAATTTTCCAGCAGAATTCAAGATGAAAGAAATCCAGTGTGCAATTATCTTTAAACGTGCGCTCACGTTGCCACCACCATGGTATTTGCTGTCAGCACACAAGGAGGGATGTCTCCAGGTAATGCTCACATAGAGTTCTGCTCCGCAGCGAGCTGCTGACCATCACAACTCAGAGCAAAAGCAAGGCTGAACTTTGGGCAGAGGAGTTACCGGTGAATTAGGGAAAAGCTTCAAAAATACTAACCCAGGATACTTGCACAGCAAATGTCAGAAAAGGCAAACTTAGAGCAGCGATTGCCCTAAACTCCCTTCAAAAGCATGTGCTGTTCACTAGCCTGGTGAAATAAGGTCTTACAGACAGTCAGCCCCTGAATTGTTAAAATACAAACAGACCAACAGCACAAGGGAAGAAATGAGCTGACTGGGGACATGGCCGTGCTGGGCTCTGCTTGCTGAGAGCACAGACCTAAGTGCTTTAGGCAGAGCGCAGGGAAACCGGACACACTGCAAGTACTGCAGGGCTCCCCTGCTCCACAGACTTCAAACTGAGAGGGATGAGTGAGGAACTGTCAAATGCGAACACAACGAATGCACACTGCAAGAACTATCAGATGATCTCACCAGAGAAATGACTCAGAGTTCTCAGAATGTCAGTTATGTTTTTCACTTCTTGCCTTACTGTGAATTGGGGCAAGATACTGCTCTTGCTCTTAAAAAAGAGAGGGGAGAGGAAAAAGAAGCAGCAGAAGCTGCTAACAGTAAATTCTTGTAAGCCATATAGTGCTGCAGCTCAGGGTGGAATATAAGCAATTATAAACACAATCCTCCCTGTTGTAGCCAACAGGAGATAATTCTCATGTCCTTTTCAGCAGCTATTTCAAAGCACATGGGCAAAGGAAGGCTCTTTGTGCTGCTCTGACAAACAACAACCTTTCTAGCAAGTGAGAGCCTTCTCATTGTTCTCCTTGCACTATTGCACTGTTCTTCTGGAACATGATATGGGCAGGGATAGAGCAGCAGACAGCTTAAAAAAGTCAAACCGAAGAAAGAAAGAAGATACATGCAGTGGAAGATTTTGTAAAAAATCACTTCCTAAGCTGCATCAGCTGTTATGGGACAAAACAATACAAGGGTGGCAGAAAGAATAATGTATGGCTACATCATGTGGAAGCACACAGAAATGTTAAGCATCAGGCACTAGACAAAAGAACAGAAAGAACAAATCGTAAGGGCAGAGCACTAATTCAAATGAGCCAAATAAGGAAGTACAACAGAATAACCGAATGAGGCAAAACAGAAATTAAATTAGCGACATACAAAAGCCAGAACACCCAAGGTCACAAATGATACACACAATTTACTACATTTCAACTTCCTTAAGCACCTCTTGTCAGAGGGCAAGTCCAGATCTCACAAAACTAAGCTGCAACCCAAAGCACAGATAATATTTATCAAGTCAAATGATTTTATCAGGCAATGGAAAACTTCAACTCTGCCAAGATTTATTTACTGTCGCTTTTTCTTATTTTAAAGTGCATAAAGCAGCTTTAAATGTTACAAACTTGCCTGCATTATGAAATACTTGAAACACTACATGACTTAATCATCATAAGAGATCATAATAACTGAAAGGCCACTTTTGGCACAACTCCTCCATATCCAGAGCGTGCCCAGAAACAGATTACAAACATCACTATGTTTGATGAAGATTAACAAGCTGTGACCCTTCAAGTTTTGGCCCCTGACCACAGGCATTCAGTAGTTTTTAGAACACGGAATGAACTACCCAAACACTGCACTGCTCTGTGAATCGCTCTCCTATTATTAACTGTGCTGCAGAGTGCTTTGCTCTGCAGATTATAAAGGGACTTGCGAGCCAGACATTGTGTGAGTTAATGGGACACAATCATTGTCCCCTATGGACTATCCGGAGCAACTTTGGTACTTTAAACCTCATCCTGCAGACCCAACCCTGACCCCCCCACAGGAAGTTGGGAAGAGGAAGACAACCACAGAATCACAGAATAGTTTGAGTTGGAAGGGATCTCAAAAGCCCATCCAGTCCCACCCCCTGCCATGGGTAGGGACGCCTACCACTGGATCAGGGGGCTCCAAGCCCCATCCAACCTGACCCTGAACACCTCCAGGAATGGGGCAGCCACCACTGCTCTGGGCAACCTGGGCCAGGGCCTCCCTACCCTCATCGTGAAGAAATTCTTCCCAAGATCCAATCTAAACCTCCCCCCTTCCAACCTAAAGCCGTTCCCCTTCGTCCCTACCGCAGTCCTGCAAGACCCGAAAGTCAACAGAGGGTACGGAGGCAGCCTGCAGGGTGGGTACAGTCCTTCCACCCCTGGCAGCGGCCCCAAGAGACGCGATTCTCCCGGGGGGTCCCCGGAGTCGCCGCAGCTAAGGCCGAGGCTGCGGGGCCAGGGGGGCGCGGCCGGGAACGGAGCCCCGAGCACGACGAGGCGGAGACAGCCCGGGACACGGGGCCGGGACACGGTAAGCCGGGAACAGCCCCGATCCCGCTCCCAGCGCACTGGGGCCCGGAGCTGGTGCTGAGGCGGGGAAGAAGCACCGGGGCCCAGGCCGCGGCACCGGTACCGACCCGTGCCCCCTGCCCCGGTAGCCGGGCACGCCGCGCAGGGCCGGGGCTGGGCTCTCGGCCGCCCCCCCCGCCGTGACTCACCGCGCAGCGCTGGGCGCGCCGCCCGCCCGAGGCTCCGAGGGTCCTGCCCGGCCCTCGCCGCCCCCCGTGCCCCTCGGCTGCCGCCCCGGCCCCTCCGCGGCCCCGCCGCGCCCGCGCCAACTCTCGCGAGAGTTCCCTGGCACCACCCCGGGCACGCCGCTCCCGCGCCAACTCTCGCGAGAGCTCGCTGTCACCGCCACGCCCGCCTCTCCTGCGCTAACTCTCGCGAGATCTGGATGTCAGCGTCTCTGCCGGCCGCCGCCACTCCAAGTCTCGCGAGATTTCCCTAGCACCGCTCCTGCACCACCA